>JAEQBH010006587.1:0-132391 GCA_016808115.1 Tetrastigma voinierianum | reverse complement strand
GAACCAAAGTTGAAAGCTATCAAAGAGAATAAACATACCAACAACTGGGAAGATAAACACAACTCAATTTAAATGCTTGGTCTACAGACAAAACAAAAACCCAAACACAAAGAGCTTCTTAAAAAAACAAAAACCCAGAAAAAATAACAAAAAAATCCATTCAAAATCATCACAGAAAATCAGGACCGTATCAAACACAAAACAAAAAAGAAGATCCATGCCTTACAAACCCCCAAAACCAAAGATACAGTAAGGAGCAAAATTCCACAAACCCTAGTAAAAAAAACCCATCAAACCCCTAAAAAAAATTTCATGGAAAAACCCTAACAACAAATTCAAAACCCAAAAGCACAGCTTGATACAAAAAGATCTAATCATATGGATAGCACTAGCAATACAAAACCATATCAGTTATTAACGGTGAAAACATCACAAGCAGGTAGATCCGAAGGAAAGCAAAGCTTAGAGACGGAGCAGATCCGATCTAGAGCACAAAGTGAGGTTGAAAGATGCAAAAACAAGAGGTGAAAACCCTAAAACCGCTATTATTTGCCTCAAACCGGTGTTGAAAAACAACTTCTTTTTGCAGAGCTCTGGTGTTGTAAACCTACAGAAAGTGAAAAAGGCTCACACCCACAATCGTATCACTAGAGAACAACCCCCACTGTGGGGTTTTGTATTTGTGAAATTAAAATTAAAATTAAAATTAATTGTACTGTATTATTGCACTAATAACAAAAATGTAAATAATAAAAGAGAGAGATCTTTTTTCTTCTTTTTTTTTTGAAAAAGAGATATTTTCTTATTATAGCCTATTTTCCTTAAGAAAGGAATTATGATTTTTTTTGCTTGAAATCCCCTTTGAAACTTTTTACTTCGTTTTCTTCCATAATTAAGTGGTTATTCGAAGAAAATTTAGGTTTTATTTTGTTTTTTGTGTTCTCGTCATTTTATCAACGTTGGTTTATTGCCTGGCCGACATGACAAGGCTGCTCGCTGCCTTGTTATGATATTTTATCTGTGTAAGGGCGATTTAGATAGACAAGGCATATTTGACTAATCGAATATATCTAATTATAGTCGTCAGTATGTTGAATAAATGGATTTGCAGATATTATCAAATTTGTATGTTTTATGCCAATTTATTACACTATTAACATGATTGGTTTTTAGTCATTTGTATCTTTGATCTATCGATCTATTGTAAGTTTTAATTAATTATATTATTAACATCGTGGCTCTTACTCAATTTCAGAAATTTTGCAAATGATATTTTTCAATGTTTTAAAAATCGGATCGAATCGGTCAGTCCGATTGGTCGGACCGTCGAGCAATTACCTTTTTGCTCCCGGTTTCATTTGGTTTGACCATCGGTTTGGTTCCTGAGCCGTGAATCAGTAACTTTTTTGCTTTAGTCACTGGTTTGATTTTTAAAATATTGATATTTTCGAAAATACCACCAAACATGTATGTGTGTATGTGAGATGGTTGAGGTATCTCTAAACTTAACTAGACGTACTTTTAGAGTGATGATTTTGAATCCATGAGCCTAGGTTCTTTTTTGTTCTAACTTATCCAACTTAAATGTTTAGCCCACGTCGAGCCACGTGTCTCTAATTTGCTCGGGTCTGTTTTCGCCCGAAACAATTTATTTCGTTCTGGTTGAAGCTCAAATTATTTTAAAATGAAATTTACTTAAATTATTTTCCAAAAACAAGATTTTTCTCAAACTCGCTGGGTCCACTCCTAAGACTTGTTGCCCTAAAATCATGAAATTCTCACCGTTCCGACCGACGAAATTTGTTTAGGTAACTGTGATTTCTCGTGGAGACGAATCCAAGGGTAAGGTCCGTTTCATCATCCGAGATATAGAAAAATTTCAAGTTTGCAATCTGTACTATTGCGGCAATTAACCGTTTTGCCCTTTTTAGTAAAATTCAAATTCGCCCGGGATTTACTACTTAAATATTTTTAGTTTATAAAATTTATTATAAAATGTAAAATTAAATAATCATACTAATTCTAATTACTTAGTTAAGCATTGATTTGTTATTAAAATAATTTAATATTTAAATTTGCCAAACACTTAAATATTATATTTTATAGTTGGAATTTATCATTTAATTAAATATTATTTTTAAAATTTATAATACTTTTAAAATTATATAATTAACATATGAAAATTGACTTAGTTTTTAATTTTTCCATAATTGATATTTGTTTAGAAAGTTATAAATCTTTTTTAAAAGTTGAATCCAAAACTTGTCATAATTATATAGGTTACACTTTGAATTACATTTAAAAGTTATAAATCTTTTAGAAAATGAATCCAAACTTATAAATTCAAACTAAACTTATTTTTTAAAATTTATGATCTAATTCTTGAAAATTTACAATTTAGCTACTATCAACAATGTGGTATTATTTAGCTACTACATAGTACTAATTAATATGTTACTACTAAATAGTAGCTAAATCGTAGCTATTTAGCTACTATCAACAATATAGTGGCTATTTAGCTACTACATAGCTACTACTTAGTAGCTATGGTTTTGGCTTGGTAGTATTGCAGCTGTTAAATAGTAGCTGTGTTGTAGCTATTTAGCTACTAACATCAATGTAGTAGTTATATAGTAGCTATTTAGCGGCTTAAACAAATGTAGTAGCTATTTAGCTACCACCAATAATGTAGTAGCTATTCAACTACTATATAGCTACTACTTAATAGCTATAGTTTTCACTTGTTAGTGTTTTAGCTTCTAGATAGTAGCTATGTAGTAGCTATTTGGTGACTAACAACAATTCAGTAGCTATATAGTAGCTATTTAGTAACTAAATAGTAAATAAGTATTAATTATATGTTAGCTACTAAATAGTAGCTAAAAAGTAGCCGCTTAGCTACTACCAATAATGTAGTAGCTACGAGCTACTACATAGCTACTACTTAATAGAGCCAAGAAGCCTTTGCTTGAGAGATTTACTTGAAAATAGTAGTTGTGTAGTAGCCATTTAGCCGACTAACATCAATTTATTAGCTATGTAGAATATTTAGCTACTACTATTAGTAGCCAACATTGGTGAATATCTTTGCTACTACATAGTAGCTATTTAGTAGCTAAGCCTAACACCTGTTATACTAGTACCTATTTAGTAGCTATGTAGTAGTTAAATAGCTACGAAGTGACAGTAGTAGCTATTTTTAGTAGCCAGGATTTTCTAGTAGTTATGAGATTTTAGAAAGAATTGGACCAGTTGCTTATCGTTTGGCTCTCCCATCGGAGTTGGCCAAACTACATAATGTGTTTCATGTCTCAATGTTGCGGAGATACTGTTCGGATGAATCGCCCATATTACCAGTACAAGATGTACAAATGCAATCAGACTTCACTTTTGATGAAAAGCCAAAGGCTATTCTAAATCGTGAAGGGAAACAATTGTGGAACAAACAAGTTCCTTTGGTAAAGGTGCTTTGGCAACACCACGGTATGGAGGAAGCAACTTGGGAACCGGAATCCATAATGAGGGCATTGTACACGCAATTGTTCAATTCAGGTATTAATTTCGAGGACGAAATTATTTTAAGGAGGGGGGGAGTTGTAACACCCCAAATTATATCATAGTAGTTTTATGACATGTTTAGGGTATAAAATAAGTTAAATTTGTATTTTTCGGAAATTTAAGTGCTAAGGGTAAAAAATGGTAATTTGTAAATTAAGGACCTAAAGGACATAAGACAAAAAGGTTATATCTTAAAGTAGAAATATGATAAGTTGATTTACAAATGAAATAATAATAAAGGACTAAAATGAAAAAGAGGATAATGTTAGCCAAATTTCATTAAAAGAACAAATGATATTTGGGAGAAGGGGATTTATCATTTGGGGAGAGATAGGGCTACTGTATTGGGAGAGAAGGATAACTTGTTAGGGCTCTTCATTTCAGCCATCTTTCTCCTCTCAAAGCTTAATCCAAGGTTTTAATTTCAGAACTTCTTGAAGAAGATCTCAAGGAGAAGGAAGAAGAGGAGAAGAAAGAAGAGGAAGAGGTTAGAGCTTGACGTGTTGGCAAGTAGATCTAAGGTCTGGGATCCTAACCTTGTTTGTGTGTATATTTTGATTTAGTTGTGTTTTTGTTTTGGTTGTGACCTCTAATGAGGAACAATTTGTGTGAAAAAGGTAAGTAGAGTTTTAAGGGGAGATTCTATCAAATTTTCCCCAGACCTTATATTCTTGTTTTGGCCATAACTTGGTCCACTGACCTCCAAACTGAATGATTATAGTTTTTAAAGAAATTTAAGACCCATGGCTACATTTTCCTAGAAGAGACCTAGATCTAATTCCTGTCTTAAGACCCCCAAATTTGAAGCTTGAAGTCGTTTCTGAACAAATTCCCTTGAACTGGAGTAATTCTAATTTTTTGAATCATAACTTGATTTTTGTTGATTCAAATAGTGTGATTCAAATTTTTGTACAAACTAGACATTTGAGAGAACAACTTTTATGAAGGAAGTATAGCCAAATTTAGTCCCTATTTTTACTAGAAATTCGTCAAAGTAAGGAAACAATTATGTCCTTAAAACCTGTATCGAAACAGTCCCTTAAACTGGATTAGTTCCGGTTGTTTGAATCATAACTTGAGTTTTATTGCTTCAAATTTCTGTACAAACTAGACATCTGGGAGAACAACTTTCATGAAGGAAGTATAGCCAAATTTAGTCCCCCATTGTTAAAATGCAAATTTGTCAGCAGGAACAATTTATCCCCAAATATGTCTCTACGCTCGGGATGTAGACCATATCTCCCAATTTAAAACTCCAAATGACCTAATTTGTAAGCTATAGAAAACTTAAATAACAGGGGAATATTTGATTAGGAGATCACTTTGTCTAAAAACAATCTCATTTACAGGGTTAAAATTGTAGTTGAAAATGGACTTAGGACTTGCCTCGTGATCGTTTCAAGTATAATTGGTTTATAATGTAGGCATTCTTAACCTTCTTAAATTATTCGATGTAATTAATGCATTAATGCTACATGAATTAGTGCAAGTCCATTAAAAACGATCATGATAAATATGTAAAAGAACCTATGTTAAGGATACCGGTACACCCAAGCCGGAAATATAAATAACTCGAATGCTTACTTTATGTTCCGGCTATTAGTGGATAGATAGACATGCCTATATGGATCTCTGATGCTGCAGCTTACCATTCTGTAGGCCCCGTTTGGGTCATTACTTAGGCCCCGTTAGGGTCATACTCTGCTCTGTTGAGACGCCCCCAACCCGACACTTGGTGTCAGGCGAGGGTATCTTATTTTATTTTATTATTATTTTTTTCTGTTTACTATAAACTTGTTCATTCATATACTGTTAAACATTTAACTTGAAATATATTATGTAGCGCCAGACAAATAGATTCAAACTCCATAAATGGGAGTGTTCAACATATACAAACTTTACATTGTTTACAAAAACAAAGACATACACAAAATATACCAAAAAGGTCTTTAGGGGACACCTAGTGTGGCGTTGACCTTGATTGCTGATACAGATTGTCTTGGCTTCTATTTCCTTCTTCTGTACCTACACGGATGAAACATCCGTGCTAAGCTTATAGCTTAGTGGGAATAATACTCGTGGATGACCCCTAATAAGGATCATCACGCTTTAGACACATGCATATACATCTAACATATCATATACTTATACACATGTTTATACATATTTCATACATATATTTTTACTCCATGTTTAAACATATCTCATAATTAATTATCATATCATGTTTCGTTTCTATCATCGCTCATACATTTTGTGTCATTTACACTTTGCTTCTTGTTCTTGTCACAGTGTACTTGTCATCACATAGTAGTGCTATGCTTCTCATATCATTTCATATTATGTCATTTATCATATTCAAATAATTTGCATATTCTTGTTATTTGTTTTTATGTTTCATGCTTGCATTGTTACACCCCTTGTCACGCCCATGACCCGATTGGCGGATCCGAACCGAAGTCCGGGGCGTGATGCTATCTATACTATACTATATACTTTACTGACTCATCGACATGCTCTACCTTTCGTGTAGTCAGATATATGTACTGCGGTATACAAATAATTTCTCGGTGAAACAAAAATCATTTTACATATACAAAGAACTACCACCAGAGTGGTGTCCATCACAATCTATACACATATACAAGAGTCCCTTTTACTTGTACTATTACAATTTTACTATTACAAACTCGTAGGATCATGGCGGGGCCGCTTGGTGAGCACCTATCTCAGTCGGCCCGTTTGGCCGATGTGGAATGTCCCGTCCTCTATCCTGTCTTCGCTTCTCCTCGCATCTACACCCGATTGAACACTGCAAGGCTTTACGCTTTAGTGGGAACATAAGCATGGACAACCACCAATGGCGATCGTCATGTGTTTATACATATGCATATTATCTATCTATACATATTTATATAACTTAATTACTTATCATCTCTACATTTCTATTGCATGCTAATCTTTTCTGTTACCTATTCTATGTCTTTGACCTATCTCCTATCTATACTTTTACTGTATTCCTATTTCTATACTTTGCATATTCCTATACTTGTCATGTGTTTATCTTTCACACTTGTCATATGTCTTTTCAATGTTCCTATTCTTTTTCATGTTACATATCATGTCTCTAGTCTATACCTTTTTCATCTTTCGAGTTCTATGATTTATTGCATTCTTTATACTATTACGTATATCATATCATTCCTTATCTATCACAAATACTTTGCCTATTTCGGTCTCTCGCTTATATCGTATATTTTTATACATACATATTCATAATTGTACTATCGCAGACATTCATATTCTATCTTATCATTTACTTTGTGCTTTCATATACTTTCATTACTTTTCGTGCTCATATACTTATTTTCATATCGTATTATAATAAAATTTTTGCCTGTAATCGTCAGATTTTCATCGCATAGCAAAGGTTATGCTTCTCATATCAAGTCATATCTTCTATACATATCCTTTCCTTTTGGTTTCATGTTCGCAAATACCTTAGAAGCGGATACTGAAACTACAGGTAAATTTTAGTGGTACTATCACCACGAAACAAGGATCTCCGTCTCGCATGTTCTGATATTTCCGCCACCGTACGAGACAAAGGACCTATGTCATATGCTATCTGTACCCGAAGGTACTATCACTGTACGAGGCAGTGATCTCTGTCTATTGTGGTGACCCTTGCAGGGCCACCTGATCCAAACGGGATCTATATCATCGACCCAAACGGGGCCTCAATATCTGTCTATGAATATGTCGCAAAGAACGTATCTTCCCTATGCATTTTACTCCATCCCTCTACCAGTCCTAAGCAAGATAATCAGCTTTATTACATTTTCGTACATATCTCATAAGCATGAATAACTATTGTTATCATAATTGCTTATGCATATATACTATCATTACTTTACTGCATTAGTTATCATAATCGTAGCTTCACATTTCGGTTCTCATATATCTATATAATACATATATTCATATCCTTTTCTATCATTTTAGTTTTGTCTATCATATATTCCTAGCGTGTTCCATCTTATTCTTTTCGGTACTCATATCTTTTACGTATTCCTATCATGTCTTTATCTATTCATATACTTTCTATATTTCTATCATGTTCCATCTATTCGTTTATGTATGACAATCATAAGTTCACAACATATAATCTTATATTCATATGTGCCTACTAATCAGGTATTTTTAGACTATCGTATCTTATGACATATCCTCTATCATATCTTATCATATCCTACACTTATACCTATCATATCTTATGACATATCCTATATTAATTTACATATTCATGTTTTATGAACATATCTATACATATTGCATTTTCATATTTTCTCTTGTTTCATGGCTATTACATATAGCACTTCATATATTTATGAAATATGATGTATGAAATCACATCCTCATCTGTATATATTCTATTCTCTATGAATCTATTTACTTAGAATTGGAATCAACCATTCGATCATCCAAACTAAAGTTATGGCATTTTCATGCCAACTAGTCATTTTACCGATTTTTCTAGGGACTGATTGGAATACCCATTTTTCCGGGGTCTTAACTTTATATTTTGACACTATGTCCTTATAATCATTTAAAGATAAGGTGCTAAGGGTTCATTCCAACTGAATCACTCCAATTCGAGCACCGAGACTGCCACACCGAAACAACTCGACTACTCTATGCTTAACTGATGCAGGAAATGGGCTTGCACATAGCCCTACTTTGAGTGAATTTTTTAAGTTGGTCTAGAGTCATAATTCTTGGTAATGCCTTCTTTAAGTTTTGTTTTGAAGTCTATTTTAATTGGCCACTTGAATCACCCAAATCGGATAAGAAATGAGTAATTTATACAAAATACAAAAAAAACTGGTCGAAACTGGGGAAACCATATCAAAGTTCTACCGGTAGGACTTAACTTCTACTGGTAGGACTTGGCCAAAAATGACCAGAATCGAAGTTCTACCGGTAGGACATCAAGTTCTACCGGTAGAACTCTCCGAAAAGTGCCCAAATGGTTAATTTCTCCCATTTTTCATGCTTTATCATCCATATATCACTCTATACTTCAAACACATCAAAACAATTCCAAATCTAATTTTGGAATCTCTTTTCTATCCTAATTTCTCTTTCAATTTCATATATTTCTTCAATAATTTATTCTAAATTTCTCTCAAACCCACTCTAATTATGGGTTAAGACCCATACACAACTAAACATGATGATTAGTTAGGGTTTGTTCAAAACCCTAACTCATTTACTTACTATTAACCATGAATTCATCCTTAAAGGGAGGATTCTATACTTTGCTTGTGGATTTAGAGTTTTTACTAAGCTTACTTTTAAGAATTCTAGGGTTAGGAAGAAATCCCAACAAAACCCTAGGTTTTGGGAACAACTAATAATCATCAATTGTATGGAAAAACAATTCCAAGTTTTAAAAGACCAAGTAGTTCCATACCTCTTTTTGATCTTAGCTTCTCTTCTTCTCCTCTTCTTCTTCTTCTTCTTCCCTCTTCTTCTTTCTCCTTTGCCTCCCTCTCTCACGTTTTTTCTTCCCCCCAAATGAGACCTCACTAAGCTCCTAAATCCCTTTTTTAAGTTAAGGCCATAGCTGCCTTCCAACTAAAATCCATTTTTTGGTTTATTTTCTTATTTGCCTTTTAACCCATAACTCCCTCTATTTACATATCATTTTCAAGGATTTTAAACATAACCCCTAATCTTTTCTACTTTTATGACCAATAGGTCATTTTTAACAAAATTACAAGATTCCCCCCTATCTTGTAAACTTTCCTGCCTCTCGTTTTATTTTCTCCGAAAATTTCCATTTAGCTTTTAATATACCCTAAAGTGTCGAAAACGACTAGGGGTCTATTTTTTGGGTATTACACCCTTCTCCCGATCCGACCCGGACAAGTAAGTCCGAACCGATCCCAGACGCCACTAAATTGTGTGATGCCCCGGGGCTAGCCTGTAATCGCTTAACTATAACCACTAACTTGTGACTATTAAACTTATTTTATATTATGTCACAAAGGATACAAAATACATATACAAGTTCCATATTTAATAGTGTTCAACATTTACATTGTTTGCAAAAAGAAACAAAAGACATATACATTATACCAAAAATCTTCCTAATGGACCCCCTCTTACTGAAGTGTAAGCCGACTCAACCGATGATGTGGATCGACTGCACTCCTGGGTTTCTCTTGGTACCTAATGATTGAACACTGTATGCTTTTTACGCTTAGGAACATACATGGACAACCACCAATGGCGACTGTCAAGCCATACATAGGCATTATATATATCTATACATATTTCTATAACTTTAATTCCTTATCATCTTATATTCCTATTGCATGTCAATCTTTTTCTATTACATGTTCTATGTCTTTGACATATCCTTTATTTATACTTTTTCTGAATTCCTATTTCGAGTACTTTACATATTCCTATACATGTCATGTGTTCATCTTTCACGCTTATTATATGTCTTTTCAATGTTCCTATTCTTTGTCAGGTTACATAGCATGTCTCTAATCTATGTCTTTTTCATCTTTTGGTTCTATGATTTATTGCATTCTTCACTTTCATACTTGTACTATCGTATACTTTCCTGTTATATGCGTTCATCTTGTACTTTTCATATCCTGTTATCCTGTACTATTTCTATACTTCATATACATTTGTACGTTCTTATTCTATCTATCCTATACTTTGTGCTTTTGTATGAATATGTAATTTTCTCAGGTTTATATACTTATTTTCATATCAAGTTATACCGTACTTTGTTCTCGTAACTGTCTATATTTCTATCGCATATCAAGGCTATGCTTCTCATATCATATCGTATCGCTATACTTTTGATATACATTTCCTTTTGTGTATACTTTTCCTCTTTTCTTTTATATTCATGCCGCAAATACCTTAGAAGCGGATTCGAAATAACTAGGTGTACTCGGCTGTACTATCACCGTACGAGACAACATCTTTATCCTCACCGAAGGTATCATCAATTGCACGGCATGACCTATGTCATGCTATCCGCACTGGCTATCATCACCGCACGAGGCGCTGATTTCTATCTATCGCGGTGACCTACGGCCACCGATCCAAACGGGATCTATGTCATCGACCCAAACTGGGCCTCGATATCTGTCTATGTATATGCCGCAAAGAATCGTATCTTCCCATAGGCATGCCTATTCCATCCCTCACTGTGCTCTAAGGCATAATCAGCTTTATTACCTTTTCAGACATATCTAATAAGCATGAATAACTATTGTTATCATAATTGCTTATGCATATATACTATCATTACTTTACTCGCATTAGTTCTCATATCCGTAGTTTCATTTCGGTTCTCATATATCTATATATTACATATAGTCATATCTTTTCTATCATTTAGTTTTGTCTATCATATATCATGAATGCATCTATGCACTCTTGTATTCATATATTCATATATAGCTTTCTATATTCATATCTCTTATATCATTTATACATTTCTATCATGATTTAGCTATTCTTGTACTTTCTATATTCCTATCATGGTGTTTTTACTCCCACATTTTCATATATGTGTACCTATCATTTATGCAAATGTTCTCATTCCTATGCTTTGTCATCTACCATTCTATCGCCCTTATCATTTATGCCTTCCTTATCATGTGTGTTCAGAAAGTATCGTTCCATCTTATTCCTTTCGGTATGTCTATGAAATCACACCTCATTCATATATTCTTATTTCTCTATGAATCTATTTTACTTAGGAATTGGAATCAATCCAATCAGATCATCCAAACTAAAGTTATGGCATTTTCATGCCAACTAGTCGATTTACCGATTACACTAGGGACAGTTTGTATTACTCATTTTTCCAGGGTTCTAACTTCATGTGTGACACTATCTATTTGTACTCTTTTAAATCTAAGTTGCTAATGGTTCTTCTCCAATTGGAATCACCCAATTCGGAACACCGAGACTCAAGTTACATCCGAAACAACTCGGACTACTCTATGATAGGAACCGAAACTGTAATTTGGCTTCGCACACGGCCCCACTTTTGAGGAATTTTTGGGCCACTTAGGATCCAGAATTTGATGATTCCTATTTCTTTATATTTTGTTCTCCTTGAAGTCTATTTTAAGTAGCCACTTGAATCACTCAAATCGGATAAGAAATGAGCAAGTTATGGCTAAAATATGAAAACTGGTCGAAATTGGGAAAACAGAACAGGGTGTACCGGTACATGTCTAACATGTACCGGTACATGTTCAGTTCTGGAAGGGTGTACCGGTACATGTTCAAGGTGTACCGGTACATGTCCCCCGAAAATGCCCAGAATGTGTATTTTCCCTTTTTTTCCATATGTTGATACCCAAATCAACCCTATACTCCATATACACCTCAAAACCATTCCAAATTCATCTTATAATTTCTATTTTTACTCAATTCTTCTTTCAATACTTATCTTATGCACTCTATTGAACTCAAACATGTTTTCTATTCATCTCTTATACAATGCCTAGGGTTTTACTCAACCCCACTTTAAGAAATCTAGGATCCCTATCAAAACCTAGAATAAGAACAATCATGATCATACATTACATAACCCTTAGAACCCAAAAACACATGTAATGGGGACTCTAGGTCCTCTCATAGCAAAACCCTAGAGAAACAAAGAGATTTGTGATGATTTCCATACATAAATTCATTCTAGGGTTAGGTTTCCTACAACCCACAACCCACAAACACATATCTAGACAAGAAATCCATACAAAACCATATAGTTCCATACAAAAATCCCAAGTTCCATATTTTTTTGATTGCTTAAACTTCTCTCCTTCTCTTCTTCTTCTCTTCCTTCTTCTTCTTCCTCTCTCTTTCTTTTGCTCTTCTCTCTACTAGCTTCTTCTCTCTTTGAGACCAAATTTTGGTCTTAAATTCATGTTTTGTTAAGGCCATGTTTGGCCAAGTCAAAAACTCATTTTTGCTTTTAAGTTTCTTTAATTGCCTTTAAGTCCTTCTATTCTCTTCTATTCTCAATTTAACTTATGAAATTTCTATTTTTGCATCCAATCTATTCTTCTTATGTCATATATACCCTACTTGGATAAGTTCCACTTTTACCCTTGGCTTTCTTATTAATTTTGGGTTTCTCGTTTTATTTCCCGAAAATTCATATTTAGCTTATAATATACCCTAAACAAGTCCGAAAACTGCTAGGGTATATTTCGGGGTGTTACATGCATATACCTTAGAAGTGGATACGGGAAACTATAAGGACCCAAAGGTGCTGTTATCATTGTACGAGACAATGAACTATAAGGGCTCGAAGGCGCTGTTATCATTATACGAGACAATGAACTATAAGGGCTCGAAGGCGCTGCTATCATTGTACAAGATAATGAACTATAAGGGCCTGAAGGCGCTGTTATCACTGTACGAGACAATGACCTCTATAAGGATCCGAAGGTGTTGTAATGACCTTAACAGGGCCAATTGATTAGTATGCTACAGACTTTTATCCCTAATAGGCATGCCCATGGATCCCTATCAGGTTCTAAGCAAACAATCTATTTTTATTTCATTTTCAGTACATATCTCATATCCCCGGATAACTATTATTATTCAGTATTCATATGCGATATTTACGATCATTTACTCTTATCTTTGCAATACTATCAAATATTTTTTACAAACAAAGCTTCCTTTTAGAAAATTTTTATGGGTCCAATGGTGTCCAAATTTGAAGACACCTAGTTTAAGTAGATTTGTTATCCTAGAAGTCTAGTTTACCTAGAATTTTGAATCACTCAATTTGGATGAGTAATGGCCTAAACAACCAGGACCACTCTAATGTCAAAACAGAACCAGCTATGTCATGCAACCTAGCTCCCCTTTGGCGAATTTCTTGGTGCAATGGGTTACAAATTTGCATACACCTATTTTAAGGAGATTTGTTCTCCTATAAGTCTAGTTTACCCAGAATTTTGAATCACTCAATTTGGATAAGTGATGGCCAAAACAAAAACATGGGTTTTAAAAAAAATGGACAGCATCTCCCTTAAAACCCATCATTTTCTCTAAACAAATTTTTTCTCCATCGAGGACCATAACCAAACCAAACAACCATATAACAACTTAGAGCAACCCTCAAAACTAAACTAAACCAATTCAATCATTGTTGGAGGTGTGGAGAATTCTAACCAACAAATAGGAAACCTAAACCTAAACACAATTCCATCAAATATCCATACAAATCCTTACATGCATAAGGATTCAAACTAGTATATCCGCTTACCTTAAAGGCTTCTCCTTCTTCTTCCTCCTTCTTCTTCTTCTTCTTCTTCTTCTTCTTCTTCTTCTTCTTTCTTCTTCTTCTTCTTCCTCCTCTTTCTCTCTCAAACGTGACCTAGTTCAAATGGGACAATTGCACAAACTGCCTGTACTTGTACAACTTGTACTGGTAGTATGTGCGACCCATCTGAGCGGTATCTCCGAAGCATCGACACATGAAACACATTATGCAGTTTGAAAATTTGAGGGAAAAGCCAACGATGTGTTTCATAGGGCCAATTCGTTCCATAATCTCATATGGCCCTATGAACCTCGGACTCAACTTACCTTTCTTACAAAACCGTAGAATTTTCCTCCACGACGATACTTTTAAGAAGACCTTGTCTCCCACTTCATATTCAATATCTCTCATCTTTAGATCGGCATATACTTTTGTCAATCATTAGCCGCCTTTAACCTTTGCCGAATAACTTGTACTTTCCTTTTTGTATCTTTACTATGTTCGGGACCAATCACCTTATGCCTATCTCAACTCTCAGTTCAACATTCCAGTTCTACATATCCGACCATATAAAGTTTCGTACGGTGCCATGCCAATACTTGCTTGATAACTATTGTTATAGGCAAATTCCATAAATGGAATATACCTATCCCAACTTCCAGGAAATTCCATGACACAATCTCGAAGCATGTCTTCGAGTACTTGAATCAATCTCTCTTACCGTCCATCTGTCTATGGATGGAATGCTGTACTGAAACTCAGCTTAGTACCTAAAGGCTGACTGTAGTTCCTTTCAAAACCTCGATGTAAAACTCAAATCTCTATCCGACACAATAGACAATGGTACATCATGCAATCGTAAAATCTCTTTCACGTATAGCTCAGCTAGTCGATCCATAGAATAGTCCATCCTAACCGGTATAAAATGGGCCAACTTTGTGAGCTTATCAACAATCACCTAGACAGAGTCATGTTTATGTTGTGTGAGGGGAAAACCCGACACAAAATCCATGGTAATGTCATCCCACTTCCATTGAGGAATTGGAAGGGGATTCAACAGACCGATTGGAACTGGGTGTTCAACTTTGACTTTGCTGGACACGTCAAACACTTAGACACGTACTGGCCACATCTCTTTTCATTCCTTTTCACCAATAATAAGTGTTTCAAAACTGCAAGATCTGCTACCTTCATGATGCATGCACACCAGATATGCTTCAAATAGAAACTTTTTCTTTAGCTCTTTATCATATGGCACACATAATATGTTTTGGAAATACAAACTTCTAGCTTCTTTTACTAAAAAATCAGTCTTATCACCATCTCTGACCATCTGTACCTTTTTCTATAAATCTACATCATTTTTCTACTAACTTATCATCATTTGCTTTAAAATAGGTTGCGCTGTTAGTTGAGCTAATATAACTCCATCATCTGCTAGTCTCAATTCACTATGTTGAAGGACACGCGCTTAATTGCCTTCTCAGCTTAAAGACCAAGTACCACATTAGCTTCTGTGTGTAATCTATTATACACCATAATTTTAATAACTCTAACCACCTTTGCTGTCTCAAATTTAATTATTTACTAGTTAAAGGTGTACTCGAGGACTCGTGATCCGTGGTAAATTATATACTTTTTCCCCATATAAGTAGTACACATATTTTCAAAGCAAACACTACTGTAGCTAATCAGGTCATGAGTGCGATATTTATTTATGCGTGGTTTCAACGCTGGATGTATAGTTTCACTACTTTCCCATCTTGCATTAACACACATCCCAAACCAATGCCTGAAGCATCACTATATAAGGTATACTCTTTTCCTAAGGTAGGCTGCGTCAATACTGGTGCTTCAACCAGCATTTCTTTCAACTATTCAAAACTATTATGACATTTATCCGTCCACTCAAACTTTACTCATTTACTGAGTAATTTGGTGAGCGGAGAAGCTATGACAGAGAATCCTTTCACAAATCTTCTATAATATCCTACTAGGCCCAAGAAACTTCTCACCTCGGTTATATTTCGAGGCGGTTTCCAATTTACAACGACCTCAATCTCTATAGGGTCCAATCTTATACCCTCAGTTGACACAATATGACATAGGAAGGAAACTTTCTTTAGCCAAAAGTCACATTTGCTGAGTTTAGCATATAACTTCTTCTATCTTAACGTCTCCATGACTATTCTCAGATGTTGTTCATGTTCATGTGCATCCTTAGAATACACCAGGATGGCATCCATAAAGACTACAACAAACTGATCCACATAGGGCCTGGCTTATTCATTAAATCCATGAATGTTGTCGGTATATTAGTCAACCCAAATAGCATTACCAAAAACTCATAATGGCCATATCGAGTTCTAAATGCAGTCTTTAGCATATCAACATCTTTCACTCTTAGATAATAATACCCTAATCGCAGGTCTATCTTCGAAAAGGCACCCGCTCCCTTTAATTGATCAAAAAGATCTTCGATTCTTGGCAATGGGTACCTGTTTTTCACTATCACCTTATTGATTTGTTGATAATCAATGCACATCCGTAGAGTGCCATCTTTTTTTTTCACGAATAAAACAAAAAGACCTCGTAGGAACACCTGGCCTGATAAATCCTTATCCATAAGCTCTTGTAATTGACTCTTTAACTCTTTTAATTCCGTTGGAGCCATCTTGTATGGTGCCTTAGACATAGGGGATGTTCCTGGTACAATTTCTATGGATAAGTCCACTTCCCTCTTAAGGGGAATACCTGGTAACTCTTTAGGGATACATCTGGAAATTCCTTACTATTGAAATCTTTTTTACCTCTCTTGGAGTCAAGTATCACGGCCAAGAATGTCTCACAACCTTTCCTCATAAGTCTCTTAGCTTGCATAACGGAGATCATGTCACACCCCGTTTCCCGCCTGACCCCGAATGGCGGATCCGAACCGAGTCCGGGGCGCGAGACTCTATACTAGGACTCTTTACCTGTTTTTTTTTTTTTTTTTTCTCAGAGCTGAACTTATAACATAATCAAAATATCATATACAAAATAAAACTACCACCGTAGTGGTGTTTACAGTACCAATACATACACTCCTGAGTCCCATTTACTTCTACATATACAAAAACAACTTTACATTTCAATTACATATTCAGCGCATAATCGACTGTGATGAACCCCTACTAGTGTGTGGCCCAGCTGTATGCTGAAGATCACAGATGTCCTGCTCTGTACCTACACGGATTAAAAACCCGTGCTAAGCTTTACGCTTAGTGGGAAACATATCTTATAACTTATACTAGATCACAATAAACATATAACAGTGACAGAAATCAGAATCTTCATGAATTCATATAACACATTTACATACATAATTATCCTTGTGACAAACTTATGCTTGTTCAGATTTCTCGTATACGGTACTGAACTTATACTTATAGCAAACTTATACTTACTCGAACTTACACTTATGACGACTTATTCTTATTCGACCTCGTAGGACACATATTTATACTTATCCCGGTGAGGACACATACTTATTCAGATTCCTCGTATGCGGTACTGAGCTTATACATATACTTATACTTGTCTCCCGTAGGACACATACTTATGCTTGTATTAGACGTATACTTATTCAGATCTCCCAAAGGACATATATATCAGACTTATACTGATACTTGCCTCGGACTTATAATTATTCAGATCTCCCAAAGGACATATACTAACTTCGCAGATCGATACTTCCTATCCTGCATCTCTCGTGAGGAAGTTACGTGAGCTGTGACCTTACTAAAGTATCCGTAGGTATTGGCAAGTAATCCTATACTTCGTATCTTATACTTGTACTACGGAGCATATCCTTATCTTACGGATCTTATACTTGTATTACGGAGCTTATACTTGTCTTACTTGAGATCATACTTGCTTTTACCTGGATCTTATACTACAAGCACTTAGCTTTATTCTCAGATTTCTGATCTATACTCCAGCTAATTCTTGGTACAAAAGTACTTGTAGGTACCATCGGGATTCTATACTTATTACAGAACTTATACATATTTTATCGATAATTTTAAGTACCCGTAGGTACTGTGACTTTACTTGTACAAAAGAGTCTCTCGTAGGCATTCATGCATCAGATACAAAGACCAGAAAATATCTGCATCTTTACCATATTCATTTATTTACTCTTATTCTTATTCAGAGTCTTCTCATAATTGTTTGACTACCTAGACAATCATAAGAAATGAGTAGGACGCAAAGACAATAAGTACCGAAGGTATATTACAAGATCGAATCGATAATGGGTTCCGCTCACGTGAATGTATGCCATAGCACCAGGGAGTGCCGGCACCGACGTAACATGCCTCGCCCACGCAAATGCAAGGTTTCGCGTGAGCACCGTGGAGTGTCGGGCACCGATTAAAACGTGCCTGCCAACGCAACAGAAGTGTCGTAGCACCAGCAGGAGTGCCCAAGAACCGATCGTAACGTGCCCCGCCACGCAAATGTATGCCGTAGCACTGTGCCAGGAGTGCCGTAAGCACCACAATTAGAACGTCCACTCATTCATTCTTCTGGCCCTGTGTTAGCCATAATCGGGATTACATGTTTAACTCATAACGTATCTTAATCACATTCTGTGTTCATTACATATTGCTTTTCATGTTCATGTTCATGTTTCAGTTCGTTTTCATATTTCATATCATATTCATGTTTCATGAACACATCTATACATATTGCATTTCCTATATTTTTCCTGTTTCATGTTTGTTGCATATGGAATTTCATATACTTGTACGGTATGATACCTATGTATTCACACCTCATTCATGTTTTCTTGTTCCTCTATGAATCTACTTTACTTAGAAATTGGAATCATTCCAATTGAATTATCCAAACTAAAGTTATGGCATTTTCATGCCAAACTAGTCAATTTACCGATATTACACTAGGGACAGTTTGTAATACTCATTTTTCCGGGGTCTTAACTCCATACCCGACACTGATTCTTTGTATTCATTTGAAACTAAGGTGCTAAGGGTTCTTCTCCAACTGGAATCACCCAAATCGGAGCACCAAAACTCAAGTTATGTCCTAAACAACTGGGACTACTCTATGCTCAAAACAGAACCAGAAATTGGCTTAAACATAGCCCCACTTTGAGTGAATTTTTGGGCCACATAGAGTCCGAATTCAAAGGTAGCTATTTCAGGGTGTTTTATTCTACTTGAAGTCTATTTTAACCAAAAACTTGAATCACTCAAATCGGATAAGAAATGACCAAGTTATGGCCAAAATACGAACACTGGTCAAAATAGAGCAATGGGTACCGGTACCACTCTGTTTGGTACCGGTACCACCCTTCGAAAATTGTCCAGAAAGGTGGTTTTTCTCCCATTTTTCCATATTTTGCTACCCAAATCAACTCAATAATCTATATACACATCAAAACCACTCCAAATTCATCTTGTAATCTCTATTTTACTCAAATCATCTTTCAATACTTATCTTTCTTCAAAACCTTTCATGAATTACCCCAAAACTACTCCAAATGGGTCATAACCCATACATAAACCAAATATAAGATTAATTAGGTTTTTTCTAAACCCTAAATCAATTACTTGTACTCAACCGCTTAATCCAACCTCAAATGGAGGATTTCATACTCATCTTGTACCATTTAGGTTTTACCAACCCTACTTTCAAGAAATCTTTGGTTAGGATGAAATCCTAACAAACCCTAGGTTTGGGGCAAGCTACTAACCACATACCTGCATGGAAATTCATACAAAACTTTAGAATTCCATACAAAATTCATAGTTCCATGCCTTACTCTTCCCTTCCTCTTTCTTTCTTCTTCTTCTTCCTTCCTTCTTCTTTCCCTTTCCTCTCTCTCTCTCTCTCTACGGTTTTTGGTCTCTCAAAATAAGAGACCAATTGATATTATCCAATTTTTGAGTTAAGGCCATGTTTGGCCTTTGCATTTTTAATTCTTTTTCTCATTTTTGCATTTAGGTCCTCTCTCTTTATTATTCTCAATCTAACTTATACATATTATACTTTGGCATCCCATCTTTTCTCAAATTCCATAATTGCATATAACCTTATTGTTTTATGCCTTTTATGTCCTCCAATGGTAAATGACCACTTTACCCTTGTCTCTAATATTCCTTTCGGGTCTCTCGTTTTATTTCCCGAAAATTCCTATTTAGCTTTTTAATATACCCTAAACATGTCGAAAACGACTAGGGTATATTTCGGAGTGTTACAGATCACATTGGACATTACACCTGATCTAATGCCTTATCCTATCACCTCAGATTGGTCATAGCATCTCAACACTACTGTCTTTTGACCACAATCAATGATGGATCGGTGTTTAGACAACCAATCCATTCCCAAAATCAAGTCAAACTCTCGGAATGGTAAGGTTATCAAATTAGCGAGAAACTCTCTTGCTTGGATAACAATGGGGCAATTTTTGTATAAGCTATACACTCTAACACTGTGCCCCAATGGACTGGTCACATGCATGTCATATGCTAACTGTTCCACTATTGGTATCTTATCAAATAAATGTTCAATGCATACATACGAATGAGTGTATTCAGGATCAATCAATGCATGCATCTCAATATCATAAAGAGAAAATATACCAGCTACAACCTTAGGAGGATCCTGATCCTCATGAGCCTTTATAGCATATGCTCGTGCTGGTGCTTTAGGTATATGATGATCCACTGTCTCAGATATTGTGTCTCCTTGTCCTCTATGCTGAATCGGGCCACCTCGACCCCTACCTCAATCTCTCGTTGAAGGTAGTGTAATTGATTTTCCTCTGCCACTTTCTTGTAGACTTCTATTATCCCCTGACTCTCTAGGACACTGTGCTATCAAATGATTAGTGCTTCCACACCATAAACACCCTCCTGTCAATAACCTGCAAACACCAAAATGCCTTTTATGGCAATAAGGGCACTGTAGGATTTCTCCCTGTCCAATTGAAGTACCTCTACCAAAGCTAAGTGCTACATTGGACACTTGTCTTCTACCTCTTGTAGCTGATTTGTATTCTGATTGAGCTGGAGACTCTCTAGCTCTTTTCCCTGAGGAGGACGAAGCTCCTCTAGAAAACTTCTTATTCTGAGATATTTCTTTGTCAAGCCTTTCAAGTCTCCCATTTTCATTGTATCTCACCAATTAATGTAAATTCACCTATCGAGGGTAGTCATAGGTGCAACATCTCTTGAAGTGGAATCACAGTCCATCCTCAAATCGCTACACCGAATACCTGGTGAGGACCAATTCTGCATACTTGCCGAGATGATCTAATTCTTCATATTCACCAATCGATAAGTTCCTTCGCTTTCAAATTCAGAATTGCTCACTGACTCTATACATCTCAGAACGTACTTTGCCCCGAGCTCTTGGACACGTAATCTCCAAGTCATGGGATTTAAACTCGGACTTCAACACTCAGCTTCCACCAATCATATGCCTCACTCGCAATGCTGAGACTCGCATGATACTCTCTCGACGGGAGGTTCTCCTTCAATATTCTTTGTAACTTTTCTAACCGTAATTCCACTTAATCGACTCTTCTATGTTTGTTCCATGGAATTCCTCAAAATTTCCATGTCTTCTTACCATGTCTATCGGGGCTTTCGGAGCTGTCAATCTTCTAATACCGAGTCATGTCCTGAGATATTCTCAGCAAAGCTTCACTTGGGTCAGCAGGGGTGTGACTCTCGCTTCTGGCAGATTCATAAGGGTTTGAAGCGGGTAATCCCGACTTAGGTTAACACTCAGCCGTTTTCTTCTGGGATTTGAAGGACGATCCATCTATACAAAACACAAGGACATCCACATCAAGCCAACACATTACTAAACACATGCTTTTCAATCTTATACTCTATCTAGAATCACCTAAACCTAGCTCTAATATCACTAACTTGAGACGCCCCTAACCCGACACCCGATGTCAGGCGAGGGTGTCTTATTATTATTTTTTATTATTTTTTTTTTCTGTTTACAATAAACTTGTTCATTCATATACTGTTAAACATTTAACTTGAAATATATTCGTAGTCGCCGACATAAATATATTCAAACTCCATAAATGAGAGTGTTCAACATATACAAACTTTATATTATTTTTACAAAAAACAAAGACATATACAAAATTGACCAAAAGGTCCCCACGTGGGCACCAGTGTTGCGTTGACCTTGACGTCATGCCGATTGTCTTCGTTTATTTCCTTCTTTGTACCTACACTGATGAAACACCTTGCTAAACTTATAGCTTTAGTGGAATAATACTCGTGAACTTAATCCCTAATAAGGATCATCACACTTTTAGGACACATGCATATACATCTGACATATCATATACTTATACACATGCTTATACATATTTCATACATATCATTTACACATGCTTAAACATATCTCATACTTACTTATCATATCATGTTTTATTTCCTATCATTGTTCATATACATTTTGTGTCATTTTACACTTTGCTTCTTGTTCTTGTCACACTTGTCATCACATAGCAGTGCTATGCTTCTCATATCATTTCATATCATGTCATTTATCATATTCAAATCATTTGCATATTCTTGTCATTTGTTTTTATGTTTCATGCATGCATATACCTTAGAAGTGGATACGAGAAACTATAAGGACCCGAAGGTGCTGTTATCATTGTATAAGACAACGAACTGTAAGGGCCCAAAGGCGCTGTTATCATTGTACAAGACAATGACTTCTATAAAGACTCTAAGGTGCTGTAATGACCCTAACAGGGCTAACTAATTAGTATGCTGCAAACTTTTATCCCTAATAGGCATGCCCATCTATCCCCCTACCAGGTTCTAAACAGACAATCCATTTTTATTTCATTTTTAGTACATATTTTATATCCCTGAATAACTATTGTTATCTGGTAATCATATGCGATATTTACAATCATTTAGTTTTATCTTTGCATTTTCATGTATTTCTGTATACTATCAAATATTACTTACAAACAGAGCTCTCTTTTAGACAAATTTTCTGGGTCTAATGGGGTCTTAATTTGAAGACACCTATTTCAAGGAGATTTGTTATCCTAGAAGTCTAGTTTACCCAGAATTTTGAATCACTCAATTTGGATGAGTGATGACCAAGTTATGGCCTAAACAACCAGGACCACTCTAATATTAAACAGAACCAACTATGTCATGCAACCTAGCTCCCCTTTGACAAATTTCTTGGTGCAATGGGGTCCGAATTTCATACAACTATTTCAAGGAAATTTGTTCTCCTAGAAGTCTGGTTTATCCAAAATTTTGAATCACTCAATTTATATGAGTAATGGCCAAAACAAAAATATGAGTTTTAAAAAAAACGGACAGCATCTCCCTTAAAACCCATCATTTTCTCTATACAATTTTTTCCTCGATTGAGGACCACAACCAAACCAAACAACCATATAACAACTTAGAGCAACCTCCAAAACTAAACCAATCAACTTCATTGTTGGAGGTAGGAGAATTTCTAACCAACAAATAGGAAAAACCCAAACTAAACACAATTCCATCAAATATCCATACAAATCCTTGCATAGACAAGGATTCAAACTAGTATCCATACCTTAAAGGCTTCTCCTTCTTCTTCCTCTTCTTCTTCTTCCTCTTCCTCCTCTTCTTCTTCTTCTTCTCTTCTCCTCTTTCTCCCTCAAACGTGACCTAGCTCAAATGGGACAATTGCCCAAATTGCAAGCCCAAATGTTGTCTTATCCACTTACATGGCTAAGGCCGTGTTTGGCAAATGGCTTTTATGATTTATTACCCATTTTTACATTTAAGTCCTCATATTCCCTTTCATTTACACATTCTTTTCTCACATATTCTAATCAGTGTATAGTCTTATGATCTTATGACATTTTGGGTCCTTAGTTGGTAATTTACTAATTTCCCCTCGAACCCTTAGATAAATTTCGGGTTTTGCTTATTTTATTTTTAGTATTATTATTCCCGAAAACTTTAACTTTTAACTTGTATTACACTCTCAACATGTTATAAAACTGTCAGGGTATAATTTGGGGTGTTACATCTGTTATCACTGTCCTGTATAGTGATGTACCTATGGGTACTTATTGTTTTGTTTCCGATTATCCATTTCCATTAGAAGATGCAGGCATAAGACTTCGGTTATAAAAATAAAATAATATATATATATATATATATATATATATATATATATATATATTATTATATATATATATATATATATATATATATATACATATATATATATATATATATATATATATATATATATATAAAATAATGAATAACAAGTGCATGCAAATGCTTCTAAGATATATGTGTTATGAGTAATGAACAACAAGAGCATGAAAAATATTAATATACTGAATTATTAGGGCTTTGTACTATTATACTTATTTGTTATGCTATGACAAATGGATGATGTATTGTCAAATATATGTCCATATATATGATCGAGGTTTATGGCGATAGTGGTCGTTCATGTTATATGGTCCCTACTAAGCTATAAGCTTAGCACAAGTGTTTTGTCCGTGTAGGTTTTGGAGCTAAAGCGACCACTAAAGACATCTCACATCCGCTGATGCCAACACACCAGTAGGACTTATCAAGGTAGATCTTGAATTTTGGAGAAATATTGTACATTTCATATTTTGTATGACTTGTAAATAATAATTTTACATAAACCCTATAGTGGAGCTTTGCAATATTTTGTAAGAATATGAGCTTAAACTTTTACAGTTTTGATAAGTCTGAGATTTCTAGAAAATTATAATCTGGATAAAAAAAATTATTGTTAGGATTATATAAGTTAATCAGGTTTGAAGTTATTAGAATTGTAACAATCCTCACCTGACAGAGTGGGCCCTCCACATTGGTGGAAGGTGCATTGTTAGGATTATCAAGCTTTACTTATGAGATGATTGCCTTATAAGCCCTTGATGGCATGGGCCTCGGGCATTATAAGTCCCGAAGGCAAGTTGAAGTATTACGAATGTAGTCATCGGTTACGACAAAGGGTATCTTTCATTCAAAAAAGGAATAAATGGAACAAACCCCTACTGGTCAGGTACATTCTAAGGAGAAAGAGGTCTTGGAGACCCAGTTACAATAGTCGGAAACTCCTATAATATAATAACGACGGGCTTTGAGCTAGCGCCGCCACAACTTCAGAAGTCCCCTTGTTGGTACAGGCAGGACCCGAGCTTCTTCCCTTATGTTACTCGGCTCAGTAGGTTCCATACTACAAATGGGCTCAGGAGAATCTACCAGAGACGGCTCTAGGTCGCCATGAGCGATTCACAATCCAATAGCCCAACTCGAACTGCTCCTCATAAAGACCAAGTAGTTTGGTATTATACGAAGCATGTAGTTTCGATATAACCCGCACCTTCTCATTTTCGCAAAAAGAGTCTTTACGTTCTATCTCCGTTGAGTGAAGGCCATGTAGTCTTTCAATTCGACTTCGACTTGATGAGCAGTGCGGAGCTCCTCTACTTCGGCCAAGTAGACATTACTTAACTTTGCTATGGTCTCTTTCAGTTCTTCCACCTCGGCCTTTAGCTTTGGCACCTTCTTCACCTTGGAGGTCAAAGCGGCACACTCTTTGGCAAGATCGACCCACTTTAGCCGAGCTTCCTCTAGGTCTTTCTCCAGTTAAGGAACCCAAGAATCTACCTGCACCTTTGTAATGCCCTGAAAATACCCTAATGGTTTTATAACATGTTTAGGGTGTAAAATAAATTAAATTATATTTTTTCGATATTTAAATGGCTAAAAAACGAAAATGATAAAACCTGAATAAATTTTACAGGAGCCAAATAAATTTGGTAAAAATGTCAAATGAGGACCTAATGGGCATAAATGAGGAGGGTAAAGTTAAAATGAAATGAAATAAAGTAAAAATGAAAGT
The DNA here is from genome assembly GCA_016808115.1 of Tetrastigma voinierianum. NCBI lineage: Eukaryota > Viridiplantae > Streptophyta > Magnoliopsida > Vitales > Vitaceae > Tetrastigma > Tetrastigma voinierianum. The sequence continues at coordinate 106,545 of JAEQBH010006587.1, read as the reverse complement.
GAAATGAAGAGTTAAAATGAGAAAAATGAGAAATAGGGATTTATGGCAAGACAAACAAGGCCTTATGAAAACTTAAGGCTTAAGACCAAGTTTGGTCTAGTAAATGCCATTTCTCACAATTAGCAAAAAGAGAGAGAGAGGGAAAGAGAGCTAGGGCTTGGTTGAGAGAAGAAAAGAAGGAGTTTGTGATTTCTTCTCCATGTAATCAAGGGACAAATTGATCAAGAAGGAGGAAGAAGAAAGGAAAGAAAAGCAAGGTTTAAGGTAAGAAAAACCAAACCCTAACCCCCTTTCTACTTGTGTTTGGGTTTAACAAAACCCCAAATGTGGTATAAAAGTGTTTTGAAATGTTGTAGTTCATTTTGGGGTTGTATTGGGTAAGATTTCATGGTGTATTGTGGTTTGGTTTGGGTTTGGAAGGAAGATTAGTCGAAAAATGGCCAAAATGGCCAATTTTCGGCATTAGCTCCCGACAACTCTACGCTCAAGGCGGAGTGCACGCCTAGGGTGTAGAGCCGCCTAGGCGGAGGCTCCTTCCACCTAGGCAGACCCCAGCCAAATTCTTTTGCACTTTCTGGTCCGCTCTAGGCATGCCTTCGCTCAGCGTAACCTCTTCGCCCTAAGCGTAGCAAAGAGCCACCCAAGCTGCACTCGCAAATCATGTTTTGGTTCCTCTTTTCTGTTAAATCTAACCATCATCCATTGGACTAATGAGGATCCTAATAAGTTAATGAAAGGGTTCTTACAAGTGTACAAGTTATACGAAAAATGTTCCATATCTGGTCATTGGGCAAACATTGTTTCTTGCCCTCATTAGCTAATAGAATGATACGAATGTCTAAGGATAAGGAAATGAGAAAAATGAAAGGAACTATGTACCAGAAGGGAGTCGGGTAGAAGGTAAACCTAAATAGAACTCCTAGAATACCCGACTAATAATATGATTGTTAATTGTATTGGAATAGGGGCTGACAAGAAGGAATGCCCAAATTGATCGAGATTCCGAGGATTGGAATCAAAGTGCAACAAACTTTTTGGTTTGTTCTTCAACTCTTTCTTTTGTTTCCATTTTAGAGTTTGTTCTCCATTCAATCTCTTCTTATTTCAAGTCTTATGATCATTGTTCTATTATTGAAATGATTTTCAATAAACCGCATATTGAAGTGTTTTAATTGATTTGAGGCAAATAATTGTGAAATGATTTGCATACGAAAAATTGCATGAGTATTGGAAAATGAATTTTGTGTATGTAAAGATGTATATACTACATTGTATTTTCTATGAATGATTTGAATGTTCTTAATAGAATTTTAACCGCAAATTCGAAGTTATGACAGATTGGTATACAAATAAGGGTCAAATGAGCAAGATCGATCCGAACGTAATGAGGTGTCATCACTGACCGTGAGTCTGCAAATGAGACAATATCGTAGTGTTCACGAAAATGATTTTTAATAACCACGCCAGCCTAATGGAACGCATCAGGTTATAAAACTTTTTTTTTTATACTGGCCTGTAGCCCAACAGGATCGTGCCGGTGATTCGTTATCTTGTGCACCGAAAGCATAGGTTAAATTCGCTTAAGGGCAAAATGAAAAGAAAATTGTGAAATGCTTGATTTGTGTTTTGAATGATTTATTGCATATGAAAGTGCATATTTGGAATGATCAATAAACCGTAAATGAATGTATATGAAATGAATATATGTATTGTATTGCATTGATCATTCAAAAAGGTTAAAAGGGCACTGTTTTAGAAAAATACATGACTTGATTTAAACTGAAATTAAAGAGAAACTATAGAACCGTTTAAGCATGAAAATACTTAGCGCTAAGAGTTTTTACCCTCGCCAGAGTATTATGCAGAAAGTGGCAGGACCGAAGATCGTTGGGCGCAGAGTCATCGTCAAACAGAGCGGAGTATAAGTAAATGCTCCGTCTCATGCACATCATTTCATTCATGATATTTTGTAATTATTTTTACATTGAACTCAAAGATGTAAAAGTCTTCATAAAAAGATCACATTTTTTTTTATATATCTTTGAAAATAGGTGAACTCCATGTACTCTAGTAATTGTATTTGAAAAGGCATGGAATGCCAATTTGTATAAATGCGTTATTCAAGAATAGTTATGGGCCCTATTTAAATCAAGGAATGCATATTTTGTTTTATCAAAGCTACAGTTAAATTGTTATAAAGGGGCGCGAGTGCGCCACATTTATAAGTGGTATCAGAGCACTATAGTTTTAACATTGTGTATTGGAAAATGTATTTGAAAAAAGAAATTGGGTGTGGGGATCGCGTCCCGTCCCAAATCCGCCTCCGTGTCTGCCTGGGCCTGCACGGGGGTGTGGGGCGCCACAACCTTGTTGTATATATCTCGGGCCCCCTCCCTCAAATGGGATAGACGACTTAGCTGATGTTGTCGTGCATCACAATACTTTGTCATATAGGTGCCAAAAATGCCCATCTGCAGCAATTGTTGTGTCAAGAACAAAAAGTAGAAATGAGCAACAAAGATAAAGGAGGATGCTTACTGATGTTGCCATTTGGAAGGGGGTTGAATCCCTCATGAGGTCTTACACCTTCTTTGTAACTTCCTTCCCATACACATAACCTAACGAGGAGATAACCTCCTTGTTCAGGTCCTTTAAGAGTGGCTCGTTGAACAACGACGAGTCCGACATGAGCGCCTCTAGGGAAGGAGGGGATGTCGGCTTCTCCATGGATGGAGGGGGTTATGAAAAGGCTACTCCCTTTCCCCTTCGCGCCTGATGGGACACCTCGGGGAGGGAGGGGGGGGTGTGGCGGCCAGGCGCGGCTCGTGACCTTCGACTATCTCATCCTCCCAAGGGTGGAGGGTAGTCCACGCCCTGAGGTGATAGTGGCCCTAGCAGCCTCCCTTGGCTGAGGAATAAAAGCTCTTCCCCTAACTTGTAAAGGCCTTTGGTGAGCCGCTCGTTATAGTAGCTCCGACATGCTGTCCGCCTCCAACTCCCTCAGCCTTTTCGTCGGGGCTGCGACTTGCAATGGGGAGGAGGGATGAGCGAAACGCAGCACCAATATCACCTCTCGCCATCTCCTCGAAAGCTTCCTTGATTCGGGCAAGAAGACGACTTAGAACCCGCTCTCTTACTCGAGCCTCACTCGAACCCTCAAAGTTCAACCACGGGACTTTCGGGAGTATGAACTCCTCCTAATGATCGAACACCTCTTGAAGGTTTAAAGGCGTTAGAAGATGCCTAAAGTCCCTCTTGGAGCTCGGAAAACTCAGCACTTTTACTAGCTAGTCAAATTGGGTCGACCTCATTATCAGACAAGCTCCCGACCTAAGGCCTGCCCGGCCAACCACACAACAAACGGATTCAAGGTCAGTTAAATCCCTAAATATCAAAACAAATGAAACCAAACAATCAAGGCAGGGACAAAATAAGACTTGGATCCCTACGCCAAACCTGCATCGGAATCCGAATTCACTCGGAATTCTCGGAGCATGGGATCTCAGGCGTAACGCCCAAAACATACCCTAGAATTTTTATAATAATTTTATTATATATTCCAGGTATGAATTGAGCCAAACTTGTGTTTTTCCGGAAAAACTGATAAATTGTTAAAATGTGAAAAGTGAAATGAATATGTGAGCATATGATTAAATATTATATGCTAAAGTAAGAAATTGATTGAACCCGGAAATAAACCCAAGTGAAAAAAGGGAAATTTGGAAATTTGTAAAATAAGGACCTAAGGGTCATATGATAAGCTTAAATGCTAATGTGAAATAAATAATAAGTTAATGTGCAACAAGGAGACTAGTGTTTATGAGAAAATTGAAAATGGGATTTAATGAGGGAGCCAAACATGGCCTTATAATGAATAAGTGACTTAAGACCACATTTGGTCTTGGAAAGGCACATTGTGCTAAAAACATTTTGAGATGATAGTGAGAGGAGAAAGCTAGGGTTTTGCAAGAAGAAGCATTTTCGTGGGGAGATCATCCCTTACTTTGGTTTCTAAGGATCGCTATTGGGTGAAGAAGATTCAAGGATTTACAAGAACCAAACCCTAGATTTCTTTAAATGATGTTTAAGTTAGAAACCCCAATCCATCCGGTTTTGCTTATGGTTGGTTTAGGATGATATTAGGGTGTTATTGGGAGTGATTCCCATGATTTGTTTTGGGTTTTTGAGGATTTTTGGAGAAAAATCGCAAAAGAGCAAACTGGAAAAATCTAGGCACATCTGGCTCCTACGCCGCAGCGTAGGGAACCCACACCGCGGCGTAGACCTACACCGCAGAGTGGGATGCCTCGCCGCGAAGAGGCTAAGGGGCCAAAATGGCACCCCTTGGGTACGCCACGGCGAAGGCCTACGCCGCAACATAGCAAAGTGTACGCCACAGATAGCTACCGGCTTACAAAGTGAACAAATTTCTCGGATTTTGCTCGAACACCTCGTATTCTGCACCAATAGTTTACGACCTATCAAATGATTAATGGGGTTCAAATAAGGATAAAACTAAATGAAAATGTATTCACAGATTCGCCTGAAGCCGACTCCAAAACCGCAACGAAGATTAATCGCCATTCACGGAAATGTATAATAATTGTTTATCCACTAAGAGTGGCGTAATTGTTATTGACTAGGGATGTAGCGTAGGCCACCAACCCTAGGACGGAGATCTATGAAGGAAACGAGTCGACAATTTTCTGGGCTTGTTTAATATCGGACTCTATCCTTATTTCAAGTATGGTAGTTTACCAAATAAATCTAAAATGATTATATGGTATGAGTATATCTTGAAATGATATTACGAAAGTGCATATGAATTTGGAAATGTGATATTTGAATGTTTGATGATTAATTGCATGTGAGTGATTAATCGAATTGTAAACAAATTAGTCAATTCTTGACATCTTGAATTGAATCAATATACTGAACGACCAACATGGCGGGATGCACCAATTGACATCTGTCATGAAGGCAAATCGAAATTGTGCAATGTTCCACATGGCGGGATGTACCAATTGGCATCTGTCATGATAGTGTATGGCATTGTTAAAATGTCCCACTTGGCGGGATGCACCAATCTAAGATCCGTCATGACGACGATGAGATTTTAAATGACCACTTGGCGGATGTACCAATTCCAAGATTCGTCATGATGGAGACCGACATTGTTGTAAATGTGTAAGCACATTACCAAATGACAAAAGGACGATTCACGTAATGGAATTGGCCATGAATGTGAATTGTATATAGACAAAGTGAAATAACAAACTTTTGATGAGTGTAAATTAGATTTGTAAAACTAAATACATCTCGGGAGTATATGTTTGAATCTCATGATTTGAGTTAAATAAACATATGAAAATGCATATTTTGATATGATCAACGATTTGTAAAGGAAAGCATGTGAAATGAATAAGCATGAGTATAGTTTGATATAAAAGACATGATTTTAAGGATAAAATGCATGTCATTTTTAAACTCGAAAATTGGAATATAATCAGATAGGAACCACTAAGCATAAAAATGTTTAGCGTGTAGTTTTATCTATACTGTGCTCGAGTAAACATGAAAGAAGGCAAGATCAAAAGCGCAGAGTCATAGAGAAAGTTACGACGTATAAGTATATACCCCGTCATATGTATATCATTTCTTTTTTAACATGTGACATTTTGTGAACAAAAGAGTTAAACTCTGAACCATTGTTTTGTATATCATTTTATAAAGGCATGATACTCCATTTTGTAAACAAATTGTATAAAAGTAAATGTTTTTGGTCGTATCATTTGAAATGTTTCCGCGTAATTGAAAACCCTAAAACGAAATGACATAAATAAAATGTTTTGATAAGATAAATAAAAATGGTCGGAGTAAACTGTGCTCCGGGCTTCGAATCCGCCCTTCGGGTCGCCTGACACTTTTACAAAAAAAAAAACAAATAAATGAAAAGTAAATAAAAGAATTAAATGAGCATCCCTAACCTGCTCGATCCTCACAATCAAGCTGACCTAGCGGTGCTTCATCGTGCACATCCCCAAGAGTCGAACAACATCACATTACCCTGTGACTTGTTCTTACAGGTGGTGGGTAAGTTCGTTACTAATTGCAATGACTTATCGTCGACAACAAGGTAATATCTCTCCAGGTCATGGCTTCTCAGGGAGTCTGTGTATAGGATCTCTTCCAAACCTAAACGCACTTCATACTTCCTATTTAATACACACACCCCTAACAAGACATGGATAATATTCACGTGGGTGTGGATATGATGGATTCGAATAAAGTGGAAAAATTGGTGTATTAGGGGGGTTGGGGGGAGGGGGTGTGGTGGACATCAACCCCTCACTAATGTGAATTTCCAGCTAGTAGATGACATTCATTCCATCCCGATCCTCTTTCGTACAGTTGGAAAACTAAGGTCTCGAGGAATAAAAAGAAACCTAGATAGTGGGAGGAAAAAAAAATGTCTTCCAGAATGAGTTTGCCCGAGACTCCCCAACAGGTTTGAGTCACGTTATGACTCCAAAGGCGTCAACACGTGAAGGAGCATCCTCAGAAGAAGTTGAGGACGAATCCTCGCTCTCGCGACTTCCAACTTTATCTTCTCCTTTGACCATCCTTTGAGTGCTTCTGTCACCAACACGAAACCTGGAAAATCCACTAGGGTAACTCATTCGACCTTAAGAGAGAAGACCTAAAAAAAAAAAAAAATCATTTTGGAAGGAAGAAGAAACCTTTCCATAGCACAGATGAGAAATCCCCCAAGAAAAATTTTGAGGATATTTAAACCAAAACATATGAACACTATGGGCGGGACATTCAAAATTAGCATTAAATGCACTGGTTGTATTGGAAAGCATGCCAAGTCCAAAACCAAATATGGAACTACCTTTGTATACAATGGATCGTGGAGATGTAAGTACAATGATGGCTTACGAGACTCATCGAAGACGAAGAGTTTATCAATATTCCAACCCTAATTGGCCAAAACGACGCAGTGGGGCTAGCGGAAGTAGATATACATGTACCACATGGCAGACATGTGAGTGACCCGAACTTGCTCGCATGGTAGTCACATCGCAGGTGAATTGGGCGCACTAACTAGCTCACTAGCTAATAGCCACACGAACAGCCAACTCAATAGAGCACCGCCACGTGATGACTCATGGTGGTCGAGCATGCTACCATCTCAATCACCTCAGGCATTGAGGCACATGGGATCGGGTGCTTGATTAGACAGATCGCCTCGAAACATCAAAGATAGCGATGGACATGCTATTGCTATTCACATCGATGCGCCGCATGCCGTAATTAACGATACGGCACGATAACAATTAACGAGGCGTAAAGGCACGCGAACCACTTGTAACTGTCTTCCACATAATTGCCCACCTCATAACCGTTCGCAATGTATTCCCACAATGGATATATAATATATGAAGATATATCCCAAAAGAGAGGACTCTTTTCTTGAGCAGTACTTTTTAGAGAAATAACACAAATTGTTTTGGGAGTAACTTGAGTCATTTTCAATTATAATTTAATTGGTTGATACCGTTGAATTTAATTTAGTTTCAGGTGCTGTTGGATGGGACAAAGTGTGTCATCCAACCAGGTGTCTTGGACTTTGGGAGGCCCCAACTGCCTACCTTTATGCTGATTGTTACATATAAAAAAAACTAATAAAAGCGTAACGCGCTGCCTGCTTTTATAAAGCAAATAAACATTTGCGGATGCGAACCCATTTATTCTAATAGAATACGGACTGTCGTGTTTTTTTTGCAATTATGCCCCTTATGTTCGTATCCTGTCACCTAATTCCCTTGGTCAAATTTGATAGAAAATTACAATTTTAGTTAAAAAACCAAGTGATTGCTCCAGCATATTTCGTTTTAAAATTTTGTACAAAGTTTGATTTGTCATTCCATGTTTGGAATGTTTTATAAAACAGAAAAGATATGTCGTGGGTTTTAATCTTAAAATGACACTTAAAGACAAATCTTCATGGATTTTGGGCCTTCTAGCAACAGATGAAAGTCCCAACCACAGTTCTTAGACATATGTATGTATGTATGCTTTGCCATAAGTTATTCCATTGTTTCAAATTACATAAAATAAATGACTAAAATCGTTAGATCCAATTTATAACGATATTAGTATCGAGTTTATATGTCTAATTAAATTAATTAAAAATTTTAATTTTTTCAAGGCAAGACATAAAAAGGAAATCGAGTCAAAAGTAGAAACAATTAAAATGATTAGCTTAAAATTAATCACTAGACCCATCACGCTTCTTGATTATAACGAGAAAATCTTGTTGGATGGTAGCACTCACTAGCTCGTGAGCATGGAACGGGGGCTAAAAGAATAAAAGAACAAATTAATAATTGATATGGTATGTTTGACCTCAGAATCTTGGGCCATAAATGAATACTAGGGACAATTATTCAGAGGGCTTACTCGTCTAAAATAACGCGTCGGCTTCGAAACGAGGAATTGGGACCCACAAACAGTGTAAAGTGGAAGTGCTTAATTTTGGTAGTCAGCTTGCTCCAAAATTTGTGGGCGCGTCCTCAAAAAATCAAAATCAGCTTTTGTTTTGATTTGTTTTGTTTTTTTTGTTTTTTTGTTTTGTCAAATATCAGTACGCGTAGATTGAAGGAAGGACCAATGTGTTGCGGGTGGCACATAAGTCGCGATACAAGCAAAGGGTTGTTGAGATTATTTTAATATGTTAAGATAACTGCATCTATCCACAGTCTTATCAATGGAGACACAATATTGTTTTTTGCTACATATTTCTTCAGTTTTGACTTCTTAATCATGATTTGCAAAGCCCCAATCACTAACTAAACTACCAACTTGAAAATACTGAATACATGGAACAACCTCTTAGCCAGCGTAGCTAATTGGAGATATAATAAATTCCAATATAACCAAACTATTCCAACTACTTGTAAATTTCTTTGAATCACTCCAACTACTACTTGTATATTTCCTTCCTACTTTAAAGGAAATTGCATCAATTAGATTTTTGGGGTTCTATTTTTCTTGATTTGGAAGCTACCGATTATGTTATTCTTCCCTTTTCATTAATTAATTAATACAACTCGCTTTCATCACTTTGGGTTAGCAACACAAAGAAAGGATATTCCACGAATATAGAAATGATGTTTGACACGAGCCATACGGCCATTTGCTTTTGGTACTTTCTGGGCAAGTAACGGCTTGACAAAATTGAATACTCATAACATTTTATATAAAATACAGTAAACCGTGTGGGAGGATGCTGATACATGGTTGTGTGTTCTACCGAATTGAAAAATTGATCGATGATTCCCTGTGAATTCATCTCAACCGTCTGATCAGAATCGATCAGGGATAAAGGGAGACGGTTGACTTATAGTTTGACGTTAAAGTCGTTATATCAATCTTGTCTACATCCCCCTGCTGCCCTGATGTTTCCTTCATCGTTCCATGAAGCTTCTTTTTACCTGTGAATGGTTGTGTATATAAATAGGCGAGGGCTTGGCTTTCTAATTTCGCTTCTGCATCTGATAACCCCATTTCTCTCATTCATCAAGCTTCAAGGATTAATGGCGAAACGGTTTCACGAAGAAGAATCGACTTCTGACCGGCCGGAACAACCCGACGAAAAACGGATCAAAGGGAGATCTTCATTCATGTCGTATGTGTTATAATTCAATCCAATATGGCAATATTATGCTTGTTCAATTTTTTTAATCAATGTTAGCTCAAAACCCATTAATTTACTTTTATAATTTCTCTTCATTGACAAAGTATTTGAGACGCTTTCTTGCAGAACTTCTAACGACCTTGTTCAGAAAAAGTGGTAAATATGATCCTTCTTTATCATATCTAATGATTTTACTTCTTTATTATGAAAGTGTTTGATTTTGTTTTTGTGTTGTTTGTATTCTCAGGTAAGTGAAGAGGTGGAAAATGGAATTGGCCGTATCCGCTTTTCCAAGTCTCCATCTTTTCGAATCCAAGCGCTAGAACTTCCGACCTTGCGGCTGATTTTCAGTAAGAAACTTTCGCTTCCCATATTCACGGGGACGAAAATTGTCAGTGCTGAAAACAGCCCACTACAACTCCTTATCACGGACACAAGTGGTGATGATCAAAATGTTCAGAGAACATTGCCTCATTCTCTCAAGGTGGAGATAATTGTTCTTGACGGTGACTTTCCCGGAGGAGACCGTGACAACTGGTCCAGCGAAGAATTCAATAGCAATATCGTGAGGGAGAGGACCGGGAAGCGGCCGTTGCTGGCCGGAGACGTGCTTGTGACTATGAGGGGTAGGGTTGCAGTGATCGGAGAGATTGAGTTTACTGATAATTCGAGCTGGATTCGGAGCCGAAACTTCCGGCTTGGTGCAAGAGTTGTTCCTGATAGCTGCAAGGGAGTTAGGATCCGTGAAGCCATTACTGAAGCCTTTATTGTTAAAGACCACCGTGGAGAGTGTAAGTCTGAATCTCTTTTAATTTTAGTACTTCTCTTTTAAGTTCTGATACTAATTTGATCTGTCAAGGATTGATTTCATGTCTTTATTGGATGTGGTAGTACTTTAGTTAGTTTGATTAATTAGTTTTGCTTTGCTTAATGTGGGCTGATGATAAGAACTTAACCACATGAAAGTTATTGGATAATATTCTAAGTCTTGTTTCTACCATTTTCCATAAGGCATATGATATAATTCACTTCAGATGGCAGTTACTAATTACTTGCATTTTTCCTTCTTGTTCAGTGTACAAGAAGTACTCACCTCCAAGGCTGCAAGATGAAGTATGGCGTCTCGGTGAAGATCGGAAAAGACGGAGTTTTTCAGCAAGAAGCTGCTTCCTGGAACATTAACAACGTGCAAGACTTTTTGAAGCTGTCAATTGTTGATCCAGCTAGACTGAAAAACGTATGTTCCGGTATTCAATTAATGTTATGATAGAATTAATTGGTTAGTTTCTTACCAATATTTTCTGATTACTTAATTTTTTCAACAGAATTTAGGTGTTGGGATGTCGGACAGAATGTGGGAATCAACTATGAAGCATGCAAGAACATGCAATATGGGAAACAAACTGTATATTTACCGTGGATCCCATTTCACTGTCACCTTGAATCCGGCAGCATGGTTGTTAAGGCTAACATCCATGGGTGACATACACTACTCCTCAAGAATCATCCTCTATTAGGTATGAATCTACACACACAATTCCAGTGACCCCAATCCTTTTTTTTTCCCAATACTAATTGTTTGTTTTCATTTGCAGAGCTATCTTGAAGAGTTGGTTAGACAAGCTTATGCAAATTGGGATTCCTTAGAAGTTGTTGATGGGGTTTTGAACGAGACTGCCCTCCTAACTCAAGGTATCTTTGTCTCGGTTTTCAGTTGATACCAGCTTGATGCTGACCTTATGTTCTTGGTTCTTTAATTAATTCGCTCTAACAATGCAAAAAACTTACATATGCTTGACAAATTTCAGGTGAGCATATAGAGGAGCAATATCCCAATCATGAGGCGGCCATGGCAATACCATTTCAGCAACTTGGGAGCCCATCTGATACAAGTATAGGGGTGGGATATGCAGATGTAGGATCTAGCCATTGGCAAATGAATACTTCATACCATGGCATGACATTTGATCCTAGCAGCAGCCTCCATTGTTACATCACGCATTCATCATCAGAAGGCGATGGAACATCTTCTTCTGGTCCTTTCCCAAATGGGAATTGATGGAATATCAATCATATTACATCAATTAATCTTGGGGTTCAAAGAATTCTGTCCGCTGAATCCTCTTGCCGCCCAGGGTAAAATCTTGTGGCTTTGGTGCTAAGATGTGATTCAAATATTGCAATCCTTGTAAATATATAGTAATTAAGGAGAAGCCAAGCTATGAAAATAGTAGAAAGAGGAGTACTGGCAAAGAAGATTTGTTTAAGTGTTCCACAAATTAATCTCATATGAATATCATGTACTCCATCAATTTTCTCTTTCTATGTTAAAATTTAGTCTTTTAGCGGTCCTCCTTATTTTTCTTGTCATCGACATATTTGTGTTAATTCATGTCAAATAAAATACAAAAATTTCCATTTTTGAGAATAAGGTGAAAATGATTTATTAATTTTTAGTTAGGTATGTCAGTTTTTAATGTAATATATATGTCACCAGCAGTAGTTTCATAACTGATCAGTATCTAATTAGGGTTTGTTTGATGCTGCATTTCATTTTTAATATCAGAAAAAAGTACAAAATTTTTATTTAAAAAGAGAACTTCTCTCATACTTGTAGTCTCCTCGACTCCTAGTCGTGGATCGTCTGAAAGATTCACCCGCCACAGAACCTACAAAACAAGAAGACGACGACGGTGTTCCGTCGCCCCTCCGATGGCAAAGTTAGTCTTATTCTGGAAGACTTCGACCTTAGAGCAGCAATTATCTCGATTCAGAATCTCGTACCTCGTTTGGTGTGACTTGCTTCTCTTTTATGGAAGGAGAAAGGGGATTCGTCTTTCTCGGAGAGCAGACGATTTCTTCCCATAATGATAGGGGAAGGTGGCCCTTATTTCGGGAAGGATGACTTATTCTTCCTTTTACATAACCCGTCTTCCACAGATCTGCCGCTAGGAGTGCTTCTATTCTCGTCGTAGGGCGAGGAGGTCGGTTCCTATGGGAGAACCTACACTTGTAACATGAAGAGACTGGCCAAGAGCCTTCGCTTGGTGGAGTTGCCGACGGAAAGTAAACACCTCGGGTGTTAAGGCTCCCGGATATGAGGCACCCAGGCACCCGGGCCGAGGATTGACCAGCGCTCTAAGTCGGTATTGGCTTTGTGCCTAATCCCTGGGGTACCCGGAAGGAGGGCCTGGCTCTCGCTCCTAGGCCGACCGGATTTTAAGCCTAATCCCCTCGGGGGTACCCAAGCTGGAGATCACCGGGTGTTCCCGGGGCCGTCGGTTAGCCCTAGTCCCTTTGGGACTCTTGGGCTGGGCCGGCTGGCTAGGGGAACCGGGCTTGGGCCTATGGTATCCTGCCCATTAATGCCCCCTTTTCCCCACTTCTGAAGGAAGATCATCCCTGGGCCTGAAAAAGAGAACAAGCTTCGACCGGTCATATTATAGGGAACAAATGACCATCAATGCCTTAATTTTTCAACGAAATTTTGTAACTTTTGAAACCGCATTAGATGCTATTGGGTCGCTTCGAAAGGATCCCGAGATTTAGAGGCAACTATAAAGGCTAGTAGCTTGAGTAGATTGGTCAGGCACGTTATCCACGTTCCTTCAAGTAGAGAAGGATAATTGAATGTTGCTAAGGCTCGATTGCGTGATGGTGAAGGATGATCGTGTTTATCATTTGAGCGCTCCTAATCATGGGTCGACCGCAGATTGTATGGCTCGAGCGGTCGAATTGTCCCGGGGGACCTTTTGGTGGTTCTAGAACTTGAATGGAGTCCGAGGACACCCCTTGCTGAATTCTGCAGGGATCGCCTAACCTCCCTCCAAATTTCATCCTCTCCATTTCCTTTCTTAGCCTCTCTACTGAGCTCCATCTCCATCTCGCTTTCTTCTTTGGCTTCTCCGCAGCCATTCTTCACTCTATCTCCGTCTTTCCCTTTTCGCTTCGCAATGGCTTTTTCAAATTTCATCTCCATCTTTCCCTTTCTAAGAATTGCCCCTTTCGCTTCTACGGGCGGATGCTTTGCCTGTTTTTCTTTTGTATTTCGGATGTTATGAATACTAGATTGTCGTGTTGTATTATGATTGCTTGGAAACAAGCATAACTATGTAATGTCGAACACCTTTTTGGTGCAATTAATAAAATTGTAATTTTTTTTACATCTTAGTGCATTATTACAACTGTGTGTGGACATTCTATCTAATTGAGGCCGATTGAACATTATAAAACTTGTTAACGGGCCGAGTTTAATCGTCCGAGAGGAAGGCCCCTGGGCTTGGCCCACCTTAGTCTACAATGCCCTAGAGCGCGAACCGTCGTGATGGTTGAGATCTCAGGTAGACGATCAGTCATCCCTTGCATTAAATGCGACTACAGACCCTAGGCGGCGATATATAGATAGGCATCATTAAGTCGTACATTTTTCTTTTCGTGTCATTTTAAGTCCTCCTCTCTATCTACTTTCCTACGACTAACTCCGTCATAATAGGCTGGTCTACTTTTGCATTCGTTTATGGGACATTGTTGCAAGCTTAAGACGTTATCCGTTGTGCAACCATCATCGCCCCTTAGTAGTGTTGATCCGTGGTGATCGGTTTCCTACGTCAAAGGCCCGAAGGAAGGGACGTGTTTTAACATTTATTCCGCCTGGGCGATTATTGCTCGGGCTTGGGGTATGCCTTCGTACCAATTAGGTATAAGGCTAGGGTCAAATATTCGTTTTCTCCTCTCCTTTTGATCTACTTATAGAATGGCAAGGGGTTGGGAAGAAACTTCCACAAGTGGTCGCCCCGGACGGCGCCTTAGAGCGACGCCTTCTGCAAGCAACAGCATCTCGTCCTTAACGATGGAGGAACTAATGGTGTATTGCAAGGTGCCTGATAACATCAACCTCCGGTTGATGGAGAGGGCGGACGAGTCCACATTGGGTGGAGAACACAACGGTGTGTTTTTTACCCGGGAGCATCTAGCAGTCGGGCTACGCTTTCTCGTGTCGGCCATAGTTAAATAGTTTTTGAATTTTACCCGGGCACCCCGGCCCTTATTCACCCCAACGTGATCCGTATCCTAATAGGCAACTGCGTGCTTAACCATCTGTACCAGCTTGATCTCTCGTTGGTGAAGCTTTTCATTATCTACTTCCTGAGCATAGGGTCGGGTGGCCGAATGTCCATGTCGATTTTGAGCCCGCGACTCCAAATGGGCTTCCTGACTCGCCTAAGACGAAGGCGAAAGGAGTGTTGCTAGTGAGGGGTCCCTGGGATGAGACCCCGGGTTCCCCCGGGCTGCCATTTAATGTTTACCGGTCTTAGTCCTTCCCAGGTGTGTAGTCGGGCCGAACCTAGATTGTTAGCCTATACCCTGACGTTTGTTGTGTTATGACGCATTAACCGTTGGTTATTCATGCAAGAAAGGCTTGACGAGGAAGACTGGTAAACTGGTGAGGCTTCCAGTAATGAGAAGATCCGCCGAATTGGAGATTTCCCGGAAATGAGCGCCACCGGTCGGGTTCGCTACTCCGCAGAACATATCCGGCCGTGGAGGCACAACCTGGCTCCTTATACCCTTTCGGTGATTCCCCGGCCATTGCCTTCAAACGTTGTGGAAGGGGAGCACTTTGTGATTACTGATTTGCGGCGCCTAGTTTCTAGCAGCGCTAGCTCCTCCAGGAATCTGGTAATCGAGGCATCTAGTCGAGTGTAGAGGGTCGGAAAGCAAATTCCAGCCGCCCGCTCTCGAGCGAGGCTCTGGGCTTGTCCCTTCTGCCCCGAAGGTCAGAGAACCAGAGGAAGGCCCGAACGCTCCCTTCCGGGCCGCGCAGCGGGCCTGACATGCCCCGAGTGGTAAAGGCCACGCGGGAAAGGCGTCCAATCGTCGAACGTGCCGGTCCGGCGGGGAGGTGATTTCGCGTACCTTGCCTCGCCGATATGGGAAGGTCCCAGATTTGGAGGAAGAAGAACGGAAGAGAGCATGACTCGGTCGCCGATTATTAAGACCAAGCCCCAAGAGGAAGCTGCAGTGATTTCAATGGTGAGTCAGACACCGCCCTTGTCCAGATCGCGATCGGAGTCAACCACCGTCAGACATGGTCAGCCCGCCGCCGACGGAAGCTCGGGGACCAGCAATCATCATCCCCGCCGAATTGGGGCGATAGGTCAACGGAACCGGTCGAGGCCGGTCGCATCATAATCGAACGATAATTCAGCCCGAGTGCACTCCGGCATCCCGCCGTGATCGAAAGCCAAAAGAGCAACCCGTACCGGCCGAAGTATATGCGTCCGATCGCCTGCCCCACCGGTCGGACTAGGTGATAACCGATAGCTACCTTCCTCCATGCGAGCCGGAGCCCCCGAGAATGGAGGTGTTGGCCCCTAGGGCGGAGAAGGTGAAGGATATACTGCGCCGCTGGGAGCCTTTCCATCGTGGAGTCGTTACCGTCGATCGCTAAGCAATTTGTATTCGTATATATAACGTGCCTAGAGGTCGCCGAGGCCTAGGTTTTCGCAGTGATTATACGGTGACCATGCCAAATTCCTAAAGGCGATTTTCTGCGTGATTATCGACGACGGATACAGTCCGAATTGCAATCTCTGGCCCGCCGACCAACCCGGTAAGATAGTGGAGTTCGCTGGTGGTATTAGCGCTATTGCTTATTTTCTTAGTTACTAATAGGTTTCTTTGCAAGTTGTTGTTGCTATTCGGAACATGGTGTCAAAGACGATTTGAGCTCCCGGCCATGGACTACTAACGACTACGATTATATGTTTAGTCGGGAATGGCCGAATGGGAGATGCAGAGCGCCTCATTAAAGAAGGCCGAGTTGGCGTGTCGTCGCCTGGAGCTGGAGGTTAAGGAATCTGCTGAGAGAGCCGCCCGGGCCGAGGCTAAGAGAGATGCGGCATGCCATGAGGCAGCGATGGCCGTTATAATCGAAGGCCGCACACCGGTAGATAGAAAATGTCCGAGCTTCCCGGGTTCAACATGCCTTAGCGCTTTATGGAAATGCCCGCCGTAGGGCTATCCGACTGCGAGCCGCTGAGGCGCCAATTCTAGCGGGAAGCTTGTAGGAAGGCGGAAGCAAAGAGTCGCCGGCTAAGGATGAGAGACTTGCCTTGGTCATGGAGCTCGGGACTATAAAGGATGACTTTGCCGCCTTCCGGGAGAAGGCCGTTGCTAATAGAGAAACAATGGAGGCTGAATTCGATTCTAGCGGCGACGTGCTGTTCAATTATGGCTATGGAGCAAGCCTCAGATCCCGGATGGGATGCCGAATCCTTCAGTCCCGCTCACTCCAGAGTTCTTTGCGAACCCCAGTTGCCCCCCAAGCACTTCGGCTGCCGCTCCCACTTTAGACCCCATTGCCATTAGCAGGGTGGGTCGTTCGGAGAATAGCCCAGCCGCAGTTGGAGAGGAGACAGCTCTTCCAATGGATCTCCCGGCTGAATAAGATGCCATAGTCAACTAGGGTTTTAATCCTTTTATGAGACAAGACTTATAATGTTTAGTGGTTGTACCAAACAATTTACTTCCTCTTCTTCTTTTCCATTAATTTTCGTTCTATATCCTGCTGAATGTTTTGATATTGCGTCATCCGAGTTTGTATCGATTTTTGCGCCATTCGAGCGCGTCGGTTAGAAATCATAGGTATTGAGCCAGATGGAACTCCTGTTGAGTTGTCTGGATAGGCCGTCGACTCGGTCACCCGGACTTATAATTTGGCTAGCTAGATGTTATCTATGCCGGGTCGGCAGTCGCTGAACTCGCGCTTCACCTAGACTTATAATTTACCAACTAGACGCTATTATGTCGGGTCAAGGTGTCGAACCGCGCCACCCGGACTTGTAATTTGGCCAACTAGATGTTATCTATGCTAGGCCGGGCAAGTCAGTGAACTGCGCCACCCGGACTTATAATTTGACCAGTTAGACGTTATCTATGCTGAGTCGGGCAGGTCAGTTAACTGCGCTACCCGAACTTCTAATTTGACCAACTAGACATTATCTATGCTGGGCGGCAAGCCGCGTTGAACCGCGCCACCCGACTTTGTACTCAATTCGCCTAGATGTTATCTAGAGGCTGGGCCGGCGTGTCAGTGAACCCGCACCACCCAAACTTGTAATCTCGACCGGGCCAGATGTTATCTATGCCGGGCCGGCAGTGTAAGTAAACCGCGCCACCCGACTTATAATTTAAATCCACTGGGGACGTTATCTATGTCGGTCAAGGTGTCGCTGAACCGCGCCACCCGAACTTATTTGACCAGCTGACGTTATCTATGACGGCCAGCAGTCGCGTTGAACTGCACCATCCGGACTTGTAATTTGACCATCTAGATGTTATCTATACTGGGTTAGGCAGGTCAGTGAACTGCGCCACCTGGTCTCTGAAATGGACCCTGCGTTAAGTATAGATATGCGAAGACATGCCGGTAGTAGATAATAAAGACATTCTTTTATTGATAATACCTTTTCAATGATAATACCTTTTCAAGTGCGTGGCACTCCACATTCTAGGTACAGGAGTTCCATCTGTTTTGTCTATAGCATAAGACCCGAACTCCCCGGGCCGTGTGACTACATACGATCCCTCCCAGTTGGGTTGGAACTTTCTTGTCGCGGGGTTCGCAGTATTCTCAAAAACTTTCTTCAAGACTAGGTCGCCCGACTGGAACACCCGAGGCTTAACTCGTTTGTTATAAGAGTTTGCCAAGCGGCGTTGGTAGGACGATACTCGGATTGCTACTGCTTCTTGTGTAGCTCGTCACTTGCGTCTAACTCTCTGACCACTGATTCTGCATTTTCTGATTCGGGCGTAGCTGCCCGGATGGTAGGTAGACCGATTTCAGTAGGGATAACAGCTTCCATCCCATAGGTGAGCGCGAAAGGAGAGATGTCGGTTGGCTTCCCAAGCCAGGGGTCCCAAGCCTGTGAGCACCCCGTAGTTCCTCCACCCATTTTCCTTTAATCCGAAGTTCAACCGCTGAGGGCAAATAACGTGGTTTTGTTGGAGGCTTCACTTGGCCATATTGCTGGGATACCGGGGGTAGGAGTACAAGTTTTTATCTTTCACTCTCGAAAGTCTCAATGTAATTCACGCCAAACCGCGGCCCATTATCTGATACACGATCTCGATGCCGAACTCCAAGATACAATGTTTTTCCAGATGAATCCGAGTAACATCTCTATCTTTGATCAACGCGAAGGCGTCAGCCTCTATCCATTTACTAAAATAATCGGTGGCAACCAACAATAGTTTCTTTTGGGCAGGTACGGTGGGAAGCGAACCCACAATATCAATCCCCCACTGAGCGAATGGCCACGGCAGTAGATGGAGACCAAATCTTCGTGACCGGTGATTTCCCAAGATGGGAGACATCTGCTGGCAAGGGTCACATTTTTGACGTAATCTACAAAGATCTCGACTTCATAGTTGGCCGCACACCTCAAGGTATGAGCCCGTGAGCTAGTGTTCTTCCCCCCGGGTGATTTCCGCATATAACATCGTGCAACTCAGCTAACATATACTAGCCTTGCTCGGGAGTTAAACACTTCAGGTATGGCCAGCCTAGGGACCTTTTATACAGCTGCCCATCTACCGTGGAATCTAGTCGACCGACCGAATTTTGTGAGCCTCACCGTCATTAGGTAGTTCTCCATATAAAGCCAGGATGGGATCTATCCAGACTCCGGAGCCTTATCCGGGGTTTATTTGGGCACCTAGTATAGAGGAATATGGCTGGTAGTAGATGGGGAGAAATACTAGCTTCAAGTATCTGGAATGAAGAATGCACAAATGACTAAGGCATCGACCCTTCATTACATACCTTGGGACATGTTCAAGTTTCCAGGTCGAGAGGGTGTTTAATTTCTTCTTGACCAGAGAAACATACTTCGCCATTCGGGGATCCCTGGATTCGAATTCTGTGTTAACCTGTTCGAAAACTAGCTGTGAATCGTTTTGAATTGAAAGACTGTCAGCACCCATGGCGAGTGCAAGCTCGAGTCCAAGTATCATGGCCTCGCACTGACATCTGCTATCGATGGCACCGAAGCCTAAACGCATCGGCCTCTGCTCAACTCTTTCCCGCCTGGGGAGGCACTGCAAAACCGATGTTGGCCTCGTTTGTCCGGAAGCCCCCACGACACAGTGTCCATCTACCGTTTCTTTATCTCAGGAGGCATCTGGGTCAGGATTTCTACGAGGAAGTCAGCTGACTCGCCTCTTCTTCGAAAAGTCTCGACTTGTACTATTACATACTGCCAATTCCATTGCCCAACTAAACATCCTTCCCACATATCGTCGAGGAATCTGTACCCTGAGTGGTAGACTCGCTACACTCACAATCCGGGTGAGCCTGGAAGTATGGGTGGAGCTTTTGGGTGGTTTTCCGGAGGGCTAAAGCAGCTCGTTCGAGGTGGCTATATCTGGTCTCCGCATCGGTCAAGGACTTGCTAACAAAGAACACAAGCCTCAACTTTGCATCCCCACATTCTTTAAACAAGGCGGCGCTGACTGCTATATCAGAGGCTGCTAGGTAGAGGTAGAGCGTGTCACCGGCTTTCGGGCTCACAAGAATCGGGGGCTCTGTGAGGTATTGCTTGATTGCTATGAATGCCCAGTTGCATTCCTCGTTCCATTCTGTGAGGTAGTGAAGAAGGGTTTCAAATGGTCCATGAACCGGGAAATAAAACGCCCAAGAGTAGCCAACCGGCCAGTCAGTTGCTGGACCCCTTTCTTAGAGGTGGGAGCCGGGGATTGCAAGATGGCCTTAAGTTGTGCAGGATTAGCCTCTATTCCCCTTTAGGTGACTATAAAGCCAAGGAATCGACCGGCGCTCACTCCGAAGGCTCATTTCCTCGCCTCATACCGTATTCGAGGAGACGAATGTCCGTCAGTAAATGCGCGGTGTGATCCGGTGCTGCTTCGATTTTACCAAGATATCACAATATAGACTTCCATCAGGTTTCGCAACCCGGCCGGAACATCTGCCACCAACCTCTGATAAGTAGCCCCGACATTTTTCAAACCAAAAGGCATCACATTGTAACAATAGAGCCCATGGAGAGTGATGAAAGATGTTTTTTCCGCATCCGGGAGGTGCATGGGGATCTAGTGATATCCTCGAGAAGGCATCTAGAAAAGATAGCATACCGTGCCTCCGGTTGCCGCGTCCACAATCTGATCTATTCGGGGCAGAGGGAAGCTGTCCTTTGGGCATGCGTCATTGAGGTCCGTATAATCCACACATACTCTCCACTTGTTCCCCTTTTTCGGGACAACCACCACGTTAGCCAACCATTCCGGGTACTTAACGGCCTTGATAAATCTGTTCTACAGAAGATTATCGACCCCTCGGTCCGATTCACAAGTGGTGGTCCTGATGAGCGCCACTTTTGCCTAACCAAATTTTGGCGGATGGAGCGACATTTAGTCCAAAAAGGAGGCGTGAGTGGGCTTATTCTCATCATACTCCAGATGGGGTCCAAGCGAAACATCTAAGTGTTCAACTACAGCACACCATTATAGCTGGATCTTCTCCTCCCTGATAGGGAGGGTGCTAACGATGACATCTCGTCCGCCCGTCATGACGTGGCTTCTAAGGGATCAATCGCTGGCCGCCCTATCATCCTCCAAGGCCAAAGCATGACTATGATCGGAGCATCGGGCCGATCCTCAAGGGTGGAGCACTCGCTGGCTCGCGTCCCCCGCAGCGAAAGTTGATAGCACCGCCGCGCTGCCAACCGGGGCTTCCCGAAGATCAACTTGCCCCGACGCGTCGCAGCCGATGGTGCGGATGGTATGTGGAGGGTACGGCTTTCTACGGCGCAGCGTGACGCCCAAACCGGGTGTCTCGCTGACAACCCGTCAACTCAAGGAATACATCGTGGGATGTCGGGCAACCCGACACCACTCATGAAAAATCAGCAGACTTTCAGACAGGACCTCTACCCAAATACAACCTATCCCAAACAAGCATAATGACCACACAGGTCCACATGCGAGTAAAATAACGCCACTCACTCGCTTAATACCCACAAAATACATCAACTATATAATAAAGAGTTCAAGAGTTAATAAATTACTCTTTACCAAACATATATCAAAATTTAGAGTTTTAATACATGTTATACAAAACGGATACCCAAAGCCACAACCCGGCTTTCTTCTAAACGCGGCCTCTAGTGAGCGCCATCCTCGTGCACACTCCCCGCCAGACCAAATGGTGATCCTCGACAGTGAGCAAAGCCCACAAATGATAATTTACTACGCGGCACCACCTAAGTGCACATGTCATGGCAAACAATCACATCCAAGCAATTACATGAACCTACTCAAATGACTATATGACCAATCCCATGTCCCGAGTCCTCATCCACTCTCTCACATATGCTTAAGCCGAATGCGAGTAAAATATCCAGTTTTCAAAACAAAAGCTTTTTGTTCTTGAAAACTCACTGATCGACTTCGTAAATACATCGGACCACCCTCCGGTTAATCACGGATATTTCTCCGAAAATGTCATGGTCCTCATCCGGTGATATGTTGGATAATCCTCCAAAGCATCTTTCAAAATCTTCCTTGAAATCTCTTCACAAACATTTTGCTTTCAATTTCATGTCATGCACTCGCTCCACATTCTAGACGCCCTGAACGCATATAATTTACGACGCCAATCCCAACAACTCATGCTAATATATAAACATGTATATACTAACATAATTAATCCACACAATCTTACGTTATTAAATTCACATCATTAACACAAAAATTAGCCTCACGGAGCTAATTAACAATTAATATGAGCACCATTTTGAATCATTCAACAACAATAAAATCACACCAAAAAATCACATCACTATTCACATGAACAAAGGAAACCCTCGTCGCAATCGCTCACTGGCCACCAAATAAATTTGGGATTTCTCCACTCTGCCTGTATGGTTTTGAGACCAAACTTATGGCTAAATCAAGCTCGTATCATCCCTAACTTCATAAACATGGCTCTTAGCCAAAGAATATCACAAGTAGGAAGATCCCTACGTCTCGAGGTCAGAACTCCACGCGTGCCTCGCCTCACGCCTTTACTTCTCGCTCCACAGTAACCGACTTCATTCGAATTCGCCGCAAATTCTGGGAGAGAAGGAGCTTCTTCTCTCTCTAAAATCACAAAAACCTCACCTCCTGCACCTCCTGCCCATTTTTGTCTCAAAATGAAGAAAATGAACACTATTTAACTTTTGTCTCATTCTCATTAACATTTTCATTAATTCCACTTGTGTCATTTTGTCTTGATTTTGACACTTAGCTTAATCTAAGCTGTCCATTTCCATCATCTCTCTAATTCACAGAACATGTCACAAGAGTACATGTAAGAGACTTTGGTCACATTACATGTCTTCAAACCCCTTTTATCACAGCCAATACCCTGCGCCAAAACGTGAAATTCGACCGTCGGAATTACCGAAATTCGACGTGGTGAATAGGATTTCTCACGAAGATTCCAATCCAGAAAGTCCATTTCATCATCCGAGATCTAGAAAAATTTTGGATTTTTACCGAAATTACCATTTTGCCCTTTTTCAGAAAATTGGAATTTTCTCGAGTCTTACAGTGTAGCCATGTCCGAACCAGGATAGCATTGTATGGCCCCAAGTCCTCCACTACCAGTAGCCCAAGATTTGCCGAGTCACCGCCCGCCCCGACGAAAGGCGACATCCCTAACTCGTCAATGTGGTGTTCTCATTAAACCCCGATAAAACTCGCTGCAGAACTGGATGATCAATCGAGACTCTCATCTGCTTAAAGGCCGAGGTGTAATAAATCGCCACCACCGCCAGATCGACGAGGACCCCGTGGCACATCAAACCGCACACGCAGAGTAAGTACAAGTGCATCGTAACGAGGGGTAACGACCGAAAGTAGGCTGACCGTGGGGAAAGGATATCGGGCCGTTAATCTACCGAACCGGCCGCGGGTGTTCTCCCGTGCCGATGGTGTTACTCCGCTCGAGTGAAGCCGAGCATTTGTCTTCGCTGATCGACATCGGCCATCGAGTGGTCCCTCCAAAGATAAAGCGATGGCTTGCCTGAGCCCCAAGGTCGCCAGATCAACAATGTACTCATACTGCGGGGGCGGCTGCTACCCCGCCGGATGGCTCTCGTATATATCTCCTGAGGTGCCCAGCCTGAATCATTTTTTCTATTAGGAACTTCAAGCTTTGGCAGTGGTTGGTCTCGTGGCCATGGTCTCTATGATAGTCGCACCTTAGGGATCTATTGCGCTAGTCCGGGCCTGCCCTCATAGGTGGGGGCCACTTAAAATCGGGGAGGTCCCGAATTAGGGGGAGGAGTCGATCATAGGCGATGTTGAGAGGAGTGAACTGGGGGGCTCTTTGCGCTTTTCAGATTGCCCGTCAAGGCGCTTCTAACCCTTCTTCTGGCTATTCTTATGTTCGGATGAGCCTTTGGGGGCCTGCTTGCCACTCTGGGTGGTTATCATGACAGTTTACGAGGCGGCCCAAATGTTATCTTCCAGTGTGGAGAACTTATCTGCTTGCCGATATAATTCTTCCATGGTTGCGGGCAGATCTAGGGATAAAGACTGGAAGAACGGGGTGGTTGGTCCAAAGCTTCTCCGAACCTACGTGTAAAATCTCGTGTAGCACCCCGAAATATACCCTAGTAGTTTTCGGACTTGTTTAGGGTATTTTGTAAGTGTAATTTGACTGTTTCGTAAGTTAAATGCGAAACATGGAAATGAGAGACCCGTAAATTACAAGAATTAAGGACAATTTTGTAATCGGTCCAAAAAGGGGGTTTAAAAGTCATAGTTGACAAGATTTGAGGCCAAAGTAGAATATGACATAAATGGCTTTGCAAATAGAAAGAGAGAAAGGACTAATTAGTAAATAAAGAAAGCTAACCCAAAAATGGGTTTTATTTGGAGTGGCCAAAACATGAATTTTAACAGTCCATGTTTTAAAGACCAAAATTGGTCTCATTTGAGAGGGAACCCGTAGAGAAGAAAGAAGGGGAGAAGAAGAGGAAGAAGAAGAGAGGAAGAGAATGAGAGGAGATCAAGCCAAGCAAGCTAAGGTATGGAACTACATGGGCTTTTAAAGCTTGGAATTGTTTTCCATACAATTGCATGGTTATTAGTTGGTTCCCAAAAACCTAGGGTTTTGTTAGGATTTCTTCAACCCTAGAATTTTAAAAAAGTAAGCTTGGTAAACCTTGAATAGGACAAGAAGCACATGAAATCTTCTTGAGGATGAATTCATAGTTAAAGGAAAGCAATTGGAGTTAGGGCTTAGAATAAACCCAACAAATCCTTTTGGTTATTTATATGTATGGGTTAAGACCCATATTAGAATGGTTTTTGAAGTAATCTAATGAAAGAATTTGAAACAAGATAGGTATTGAAAGATGAATTGAGAAAAGAGGTTATAAGAGCCATATGGAATGATTTTATGGTAGTGTAGGGAAGTATGTGAGTGATATATGGATGATAAAGCATGAAAAATGAGAAATTAACCATTCTGGGCACTTTTCGGAGAGTTCTACCGGTACAAGTTGAACTTGTACCGGTACAACTTTGATTCTGGTCATTTTTGACCAAGTTCTACCGGTACAAGTTAAGGTTCTACCGGTACAACCTGTTCTGGTTTTCCTGTTTCGACCAATTTTAGTATTTTGGCCATAACTTACTCATTTCTTATCCGATTTGGGTGATCTGCTGGCCAATTAAAATAGATCAATGAGAACAAACTTAAAGAGAAGGCATTAAAATACCCTGATCCTAAGTGGCCCAAAATACACTCTCGAAGTGGGACTATAAAACCAAATTCTGGTTTCAGTGTTAAACACAGAGAGAGAGTCCGGGTTACTCGACGTGAACTTGAGTTCCGGTGTCTGAATTGGGTGATTCCAGTTGGAATAGAACCCCTTAGCACCTTAGATTTAAAATGATTATAAGGACATAGTGTCAAAATATGCTAAGACCCCGGAAAAATGAGTAATACAAACTGTCACTAGAAAAATTCCAGAATGATCATATATTTAAAATGCTATAACTTTAGTTTCGATGATCCTGATTGGATTGGTTCCACTACCTAAGTAAAATAGATTCATAGAGGAATAAGAAAATATGAATGAGGTGTGATCTCATAGACATCATACTTCATAAGTATATGAAGTGCTATATAATAGCTATGAAACAAGAAAATATAGAAATGCAATATATAGATATGTTCATAAAACATGAATATGATAGGTATAAGTCAAATGATATGAATATGATATGAATATAGAATATGTCATAAGATATGATAGTCTAAAGTACACAAATGATAGGAATACGTACAATGATATGAATATAGGATTATATGATATGACTATATGATAGACATACCGAAAGGAATAAGATGGAACACGATAGGAACATATGATAGAAAGACATAAATGATAAGAACGATAGAGAGATAAGAAAAGACATAAAGCATAGAATGAGAACATGTACATAAATGATAGGTACATATATGAATATATGAATGAGTAAAAGCCTACATGATAGGAATATAGAAAGTACAAGAATAGCTAAAAACATGATAAAAATGTATAAATGATATAAAGAGATATGAATATAGGAAACTATATATGAATATATGAATACAAGAGTGCATAGATGCATTCATGATATATGATAGACAAAACAAATTGATAGAAAAAGATATGAATATATGTATTATATAGATATATGAGAACCGAAATGTGAAACTACAAGCAGGAGAACTAATACGTAGTAAAGTAATGATATGATATATGCATGTTAATTACGATAACAATAGTTATTCATGCTTATGAGATATGCATTTAAAATGTAATAAAGTTTGATTGTCCGCTTAGGACCCGGTAGAGGGATAGGATAGGCAGGTCGTGTGGGAAGATACAAGGCAAAGATATTCATAGACAGAGATCGAGGCCCCTTGGTCGATGATATAGGATCCCGCTGGGATCAGGTGGCCCCGCGTGGTCACCACACAGGATGCAGATCACGCCTCTACAGTTGATAGTACCCTTACCGATAAAGATATGACATGTGGCCACCGGTCTCGTACAGCTGATGATAATTTCCTGCATAATTACGTGAGATCACCGCCTCGTACAAAGGATAGTACCCTTCGCCAAGACATAGCTTCCCGTATCCGCTCTGGGCGTATTTGCACATGAAACCAAAAAGGAAATGATATAGGAATAGAA
This sequence comes from Tetrastigma voinierianum, assembly GCA_016808115.1. Classification (NCBI taxonomy): domain Eukaryota; kingdom Viridiplantae; phylum Streptophyta; class Magnoliopsida; order Vitales; family Vitaceae; genus Tetrastigma; species Tetrastigma voinierianum. The sequence continues at coordinate 79,581 of JAEQBH010006587.1, read as the reverse complement.
GATATGACCTGACATGAGAAGCATAGCACCGCTTATGCGATGAAAGTACAGATAATTACAAGAACAAGTAAGATGCAAGATAAATTGATATATAAATAAGTATATGAACACAAGAAAAGTAATAAAAGCATAAAGCACAAAGTATAGGATAGATAGAATAAGAACGTACAAATGTATATGAAGTATAGGAATAGTACAGGATAACAGGATATGAAAAGTACAAGATGAACACCTATAATAGGAAAGTATACAATAGTACAAGTATGAAAGTGAAGAATGCAATAAATCAAAGAACCGAAGATGAAAAAGACATAGACTAGAGACATGATATGTAACCTGAAAAAGGTTAGGAACATTGAAAAGACATATGACAAGTGTGAAAGATAAACACATGACAAGTAGAATATGTAAAGTACTAAATAGGGAATACAAGAAAAGTATAGATAAGAGATAGGCCAAAGACATAGAATATGTAATGTAAAAGATCGACATGCAATAGAAATGTAGAGACGATAAGTAATTAAAGTTATATAAATATGTATAGATAGATACTGCATATGTATAAGCTGTGACAATATTGGTGGTTGTCCATGCTTATGTTCCCACTAAGCGTAAAGCTTAGCACTGGTGTTCAATCCGTGTAGGTACAGAAGCAGAAGACAAGGATAGAGGACATGACATTCCACATCGCAAAGCAGCTCGATCGTAGATGTGCTCACGCCGCTACTTCCGCAATCTCTGAAGTTTTGTAATAGTAAAATTGTAATAGTACAAGTAAAGGGACTCTTGTATATGTGTATAGATTTTGATGGACACCAATTCGTGGTAGTTCTTGTATGTATAAAATGATTTTTGTTTTGGCGTAAATTATTTGTATACCCACAGTACAGTACAGCTCGAAAGAACAGGGGTCAATAAGAGTCCCAAAGAAAGTATATAGATATAAGATAGATAGCATCAGCACGCCCGACTCGGCCCGGATCCGCTAATCGGGTCGGGTTGGGATCGGGGGCGTGACATCTCGGATGGATTGGTCTTCTAGTTTAAGGGGTGGCCCGAGGAGTCGGGATATTCCCTTCTCGCCTCGACCTACGTATACTGGGAGATCGAATAATTTTAATTCCACAACTTGCCGAACGAGTTTATCGACTCTCTAGGAAGCTTGTGGAACCAGGCCAACGCTGGGCCTTTGAGGCTGGCCGGGAACACTTTACACAGAAGTCTATCATCCCCGGCGTTGAGAATCATCGCTTGGTTGAAGTGCAGCATATGATCGTACGGATCGGAGGAGCCGTCATACATAGCGAACGGCGGAATAACGAATCCGCGAGGAGGTTCGTAGTCTAAAATATACTGGCCCAAAGGGGAGGATAGCATGTCGTAGGTCCCCGGACAGGGGATAAAGGGCCGGATGCCGGATGTGGAGCGCCTGGCGATAATACCGTGCATGTAAAATGGAAAGGCCTCCCGAACCGAGTGGCAATATGTTCGTGGCCACTGTGAACTGGCACACCCCGCGTCCTCTCGTATCAAGGCCGCATTCTACCATGGCCCGACCGATCGGGCGAGGAGGTCTCTTTTGAACTCCTAAGCCTGCATTGTTCAGGGTGGTGAGCGACGTGGAAGTGGAGAGATGTCCGAAGAAAGCTCACACGCCTCGATGATCACTATGGTCGAAAGGGGCCTTTCCCCTTATTCTCGCCCAAGCAGTCACTCGGGCGACACCTCGGGGTTCTAGCTCGCTGGATTTAAGCGGTTCGTGAGGCTGGCCGTTTTCTCGCCGTAAATAGTCCGCCCGTTCTCGTAATTCGACCATCTGTCGGGCCTGCTCCTCCTGCTTCGCCTCCATCTCCTGGCGCCAATGGAGGAACTTGTCCGGCGGTGGGTTTATCAGTCGCCGATATGGCTGCAGTTCCAATGGTCCTGATGTTCGAGAATGGCTAAGGCTTCGTGAGATCGAGATCACCCGGAGCGGGTAGCACCTGTTCTCGCGCATCGCTCTCGATTTCACTTTCCACGCATCACGCTAATCGTAGTCTCCAATTTCGAGTCGCGGATCGCCTGGAAGATCCACCGCTTATGCAACCGCAAAAACAAATAAGAAGACGACGACGGTGTTCCGTCGCCCCTCCGAATGCAAAGTTAGTCTTATTTTGGAAGACTTTGACCTTAGAGCAGCAATTATCTCGATTCAGAATCTCGTACCTCATTTAGTGTGACTTGCTTCTCTTTTATGGAAGGAGAAAGGGATCATCTTCTTGGAGAGTAGACTATTTCTTCCCATAATGATGTAGGAAGGCCCTTATTTCTAGAAGGATGACTATTCTTCCTTTTACATAATTGCCTTCCCAATAGGGGTCAGTTTTTTGGGGAGTGCTTTCCTATTCCCATCGTGAGGTTTAGGGAGGGTCTGGTTCATGGGGAACCTATACTTGTAACATGAAGAGCCTGCTGGCGCCGCTTGGTGGAGTTGCCGACGGAAAGTAAAACACCTCGGGTAAGAAGGCGTCCGGATATGAGGCACCTCGGGCGGATTGATCATGCCTTAAGCTCTACTGCTTTTGTGCCTAATCCTGGGAAATTGGCGGAGGGTCGGTCGGGCTTTCTTAGGCCGACTAGCTTAGGCATAACTGGGGTACCCGAAGTGAGGATCGGGCTCGCTGCCTCGGTCGGCCGGCTTTGGACCTAGTCCCTCGGGGCTCTCGGGCCGGGCCGGGCCGGTTAGGAACCCAAGGCCCGAGCCCATGGTACCCATAATACTCATACCCATAAAGATTATTTTTAAGAATTTTTATATTTTAAGTAGTAAAATGTTGTTGATATCTCAAAATTTTAAGTAGTATTTGAAGTAAATCCTTTAGAGTTTTTATATTTTCTATTTGAATTACCATCATTTTTTTATTTAGAAAAAAACCAAACAAGAAGTGGATCAAGTTTATGGCTTGATCTCCCTTGATTATTAATTTCATGGAAGATCAAAGGGTCTAGAAAGTCTTTTTTTTCTCACTAGTGAAGGAAAATTCCATCTCCATCATACTTTTTGTGGGGAGTTATCTTAAAACATTCACTAGCCATACGGTTGATTTGTGATCCGAATTTAGTTTTAGACTTATGTTAGATCCAAAGGTCCATGATGTGATTTTTATGAAAAGAAAAAATTGAAAAAAAATTAGGGATTTATTATGGTAGCAAAGAGGCTGAGCCGTTAGGCCCAAACTCCTAGTCCACAACTGATCCCAAGGGGGTGCAAGGGCGGTATGGATCTTTCTGTTCAGATATTTTCGTTATATAAATTCATTAAAATTTATTACCTATTAATCGTATTTTTATAGTTCATCTCAAATTGACAGCGAAACTTTATTCCCTATCCTTGGTTTTTTTGTATTATCACAACAATCTATATATTTTCTTTATTTTGTCATTCATCATACCACATACTATTTCACAACGGTAAAGGGACAGATTCATCATTGCAGGACCTATATATCTGCTAGCTTTAATATGTTGATCATCTCGTATACGACAAAGCACATAAAGATTTACTATTTAGAAAAATGCAGCTACCACTCTGGTGATCACTAGTTCTTTTCATTGTTGATGCCTTAAAAACATATCCTTATCTTAGCCGCTTTCTCCTTTAATTATTTCATTCCCAAGTTGGCCTATAGATGGTCCCCCTTATCCCAGTTTGAGAGGGACCTCAACTTTAAATCATATGACAACTTGAAGGATCATTGCAGAGGACATGAATCACATGGTTGCTAGCCACTTGCAAGTTAATTAGATGGGTTAGCATAGGCGGCCGGAGGTGTATATATAGAGAAGGGAAATTTGTGTATGTGTTTTGTTTGACTCTCAAGAAAATCACTATTAAATACATTTCTAAAGCGACATAATTTAACCAGGTCCAGGAAATCCACTATTCCCTTTTCCCTCCCACATTCCTACCAAACACACTCCAAAGAGCAATGGAAACAAACCAAAACCAAAAACCCAAATCTAAGGGTCTATTTGTTTACAATTTTTAAAAATTATTTTATGTTCTAAAAAACAAGAAAAATAAGAAAAGCGGATATGTTTGGTTTAGTTTTCTTAGAAAGCGTAGATAAGCATAAAATCTTAAATTTAGATAATAATAAGCTGTTGGAAGAAACGAATGATGTTTGTATGTGTTTTAAGCGAGTCTGAAGCTGTTTTAAAAAACAAGAAATAAAACAATTGTCATGACGGAAAGCTTTGATGTAAATGATAATAATTTAGAAACGAAAAGATAAAGAATAGTAAGCTGCGAATCACGAGGTTTTAAAGGTGGTTTGGTCGTAAATGCGCCATCCACGGATGAGAGAAAATATTTTCATTATCGATGAAAATATTCTGAGTGAAGACTCTTGTCTGATTAGGTTAAAGAGCATCTCATGTTTTTACATTCGCGTATCCATCCACGAAACCCGCGCTCACGATACCGTTCTTCATAAATATCTGCAAATCCACGTAGTGCTTTCTGAGTTAAATATACCGTAACTTCTGCTCCTCGTGATACATAATATTTATATTGATATTTTTAACTACTTTTTATTATAAGGGCTAATATTAAATAATATAATGGCTTAAGAATTATCATATAAATAATTCTTACAAATAGAAAATTAATATTAATTAAGAATTTGGGGCTATATTCCAACAAACGGGCATGTGATAGTTTGGAATCACTTCACCATGGGGTTTGCCCTAAAATGGTACGTTGATGGAGGGATTGAACGGTAGTTCAAGTGATGGGGGCGACCATTGAATTACAACCAAATTCAAGTATCTTCTCTTGCCTTAAGTATAGGCTGGTAACAATCTATTAGCTCAGAAATTAATCACCTAATAAAGCCAACATACATTAACGAAAGCAATTAAATCTTAAATGATAGTTAGAAAATTTCCAAAGAATAGTACAATTAAATAGATTTGACATTAATTAAGCCTAAAAGAAGACTACAAAATATACTAAAACAAAATCGCCTCTCACATCCTCTGACCAGATCATGTAAGAATTTTGATCAAGAGTTTGAATATTAAGGTATGATCTGAACTTCCAACTGGAGGTGAAATAAGGTTTTAGGATTTGAACGAGTCGTGGATTGCTAAGGGGTTTAGGACTTCAAGTATTAATCAAGCATGGTTTGAACATGTTCTTTCTAATTCAAGGTTTGGAAGATAAATTTATTTAGTCCATTTCAAAATATTTTGTGTGATTAGTTGCCTCTTGAATACATGTCAGCCGTTTGATTACCATATATAGGCCATGAGCTCACCGGTCACCCAGCTCACCAGTTAGAAGAAAGAAAGAAATTTTGACCTTTAGAGTATATTGACGTGAAGTCATTGCCTCATTCTATGAATTAAGCATCTATATCTCTTCAAGGGTGATTCATGATTCAGAAAGTTCTCTTACATGCATTTTCTAAAATAAAGGCAAAAAGCTTGATCATCTCCAACTCCCTCTCCTCCTAGCTATTTCTCTATTGATTCTTGTATACAGCTGATTCTCTGAGCAATGTTCTTAGAAATTAAGATGGCGGCTAAACGAATTCTCGATGAAATGGAACCTGACCAAGATCTTCAAAGAATAGGGAAATCATTTAGACCTAGATCTTTTATTTCTTCGTATGATCTCATTTTCCTCTCTATCTTGGTTTTGTCTGATCAATTTGTAAAGCTGAAAGAATTGATTTGTGATGGTATGTGTGAATTGGGTCTTACTAACTTGCAGTTATTCTCTATTGATGAACAGTATAATTGGAGAAGCGTTTTTGGGGAATTCCTTGCAGAACATCTGTACGGCCTTGGAACCAATGCTTGAAGGTGGTATAACATATACCAGAGCCCAAAGTCCAAAACCTAAAACCCCAATTATAAGTGAACTTTTATTATTGTAACACCAACATATATCCCAAACATCTCCTTGACTGATTTTCTTTCCATTTGATAATCAATTCTTTCTTAAAAGTTATCTGCACAAAAAAATTGATGTACAAGAACCAGTCTAATCACTTATCTCTTTCAGGTGAACGAAGAGGTGGAGCGTAAGTTAGTACATGGTGCTCGCTCTTTGACTTGGTCTTCATCCATGAGAATTCATATGCTAGAACAATCAAACTTGCAGCTGGTTTTTGGTAAAAATCTATCGCTTCCTATATTCACTGGGGCCAAGATTGGAGATGCTGAAAACAACCCACTTCAGCTCTTTATTGTGGACAAAAGTGGGGACGAAGCAGTTCATACGACTCTTCCATATCAAATCCAATTGGAGATCGTAGTTCTTGATGGAGACTTTTCTCATGGGGAGCTCACTAACAGTACTACCTGGTCCATGGAAGGAATTTAATAACAGTATTGCTGGAGAAAAGGGAAGCGACCGTTGCTTATCGGAGATGTGCTTGTCAACATGAGGAATGGGTTTGCAGTGGTCGGAGATATCAGTTTACCGACAACTCAGGCTGGAGTTCAGAGAAAGTTCAGACTTGGTGCAAGAGTTGTTCCCAGCGGCTGCCCGTAGTGTTAGGATGCTTTGAAGCCTTTACAGAACCCTTTGCTGTTAAAGACCACCGTGGGGAGTGTAAGTGTCTTCAATTTTGTTACTTCTTGATCCTTTGAGAGCCTAATTAAGGGCCTATTTGGTTCTTATATTTGAAAACTATTCTTGATAACTATTTTTGAAAATACAAAAAACCCCATTCTTATTCTCAGTATTTATTATTTTTGTGTTCTAAGAACAATTTGAAAAACTGGAAACCAAATGTGTTCTCAAATCTTTCCTTGCTCTTCTTATTTTTCAGAAAAAAAAAACGATTATAAAAAATGGTGAACAAACATGCCCTAAATTTCATGGTCTTAGGATACTTCATTATATTCATGGTGCAAAATTTTATTTTATTTTATTTCAATACATTACAAAGACAAGAAGACAAAGTTGATCATATATATATATCCTATGTATTGATATGACTGGTGAAAACCAGTGATGCAACCTAATGGTAATAGGATAATTCACTTGTGACATAGTGTTGCTTTAGGATCAATTGCAGTCTCCATTAATTTATCTTGTCTAGTGGTACTTCTTTAACTCATATTTAGAAAGCTACAGAAACTACTTCAAGATAGAAACTAGAATTAGCCACAAATTAAAAGCAACCCCCATTCCCTCTGATTGCAGTTGAATGCAATGGATCAAGGGCTCCTCATATCATTTAGACAGGTCATTTCCTTTTGTCCCTTATGTCTTGAAAAACAAACAAACAAAACAAATATCTACTGTTTGCTTGGGTGAAAATTTGTGCACTAGTATTTGAAAAGGATGTCCTAGAATATGTAGGTTCCAGCTGTGATTAGGCCCATCTTCTATTAATATATATATATATATATATATATATATATATATATATATATATATATATATATATATATATGATGACAAGCAATATTAAATTAAAGGTTGGGGTCGAATTTTTTTAGTTTCGGTTACATCATAAGGTAATGCTTTAACCTCAAACACCAAATACAATGGCATTTTCTAATAACCTTTCTTTTGGTTTTCCATGCAAACAGTGTACAAAAAACACCATCCGCCTATGCTGAATGACTATGTGTGGCGTCTTGAAAAGATCAGTAAAGATGGAGCTTTCCACAAGAGGCTATCCTCCAAGCATATTAACACGGTTCAAGAGTTCTTGAAGCTGTTCAGTGTTGATCCACCTAAACTTAGACGTGTATGTTCCCTTCTCTTGCTAACGATTCATGATATATCATTAGATTACCTTTTTTACTCTTCAATAATTCTGCAACAGATATTAGGTGCTGGGATGTCCCACAAAAAGTGGGAAGCAGTAATAAAGCATGCAAGAACATGCATAATGGGGAACAAAGTGTACATTTTCCATGGATTCACACTTCACTGTAATCTTCCAGATCCCATATGTCAGGTTATCAAAGCCATAATCAACGGAGCAGATTTATGCTAATAATCAAGAATTATCCAGTATTAACCAGGTTTTGGTTTCACTTTCACTACATTTCTTATGGCTACAGTACTAGAGTTTTATATAGTATAATAATTCTTTTATTATTCATTTATCATAATCATGGTGTTGGCATTTGCAGGCGAATGTAAAGAATTGGGTTAGAGAAGCTTATATAAATTGGGGTTCCTTGGAAGAGGCTGATGACCTTTTGAGTGAGACTGCGCTACTAGCACAAGGTATGTATTTAATTAATCATCCATATATACAACTCATATGCCACTATGGATAAGATTTAAAAACAAGGCAAGTCAACTCAGTGGTAGTTGATTTGCTTAGCTCAGTCAGTTCAATTGCTAATGTATATGTGCTTGAAAAATTTTGGATAATCCAGCAGGGAAGCAGTGTCCCAATCACCAGTTAAGACCTTTTCAGCAACTTGATGAGTACCTCCCAGATAAAACTATGGACATCATTAATTCAGATGTAGGAAGCAGCAATTGTAAACAAATTCTTACCATGTTGATAAATGGGATTGGCTGGCCACATCATGGACTCAACAGTGGATGGCGACTTAGCACATGCTAGCTAGTCATGTCTCCAACTGAAGTTGATGGAAGATCTTATCTTGACATCTGTGTTGAATTAATATGAACGTATGAGGAAGCAATTGCTTCTAGGCTTTAAGTAATTTGCCAGCCTTCTGCTGTGTCTTTTTCAAGCCATGGGCACTTGTGTGTCTTTTGTACATAAATAAATTTAGATAAAGCAAGTGGTGAGGTTAATCCATTTCAAGGTTTTCAAAGTCCAATTTGATGCAAATCCTGCCAGATGGCTAGCTTTAAAGATTGTCAAGTTAAAGTCAATATTGATATTCATATCCGCAACATTAGGAAACATAACTTAGATAATGAATGCTCAGGGCCCATAAAGCACTTTAAAAAGAAAGAGAGCATCTTTAAATCTCTTCTCTTTGGAGAGATGTTGAGTATGAATATGATATGAACAACAGGAGGAAATGGTGAGGTGGTTCTATTGTAGGATAACATTATATATTCTGTGAGGAAATGCTTTTATTATTGTTTGATACTATATTGGGATCTATTTTGTGTGATATATATATATATATATATATATATATATATATATATATATATCTCTTTTTTGGGATGATATGTAGGGATCTGAGCGCGGCGAGGCATGCTGGATCGGAGCCTGGCCCAACGGGCTGGCTTCAGGCCAAACACAGGTGGGCCAAGCCTGTACGAGCTATTTTAAGAATGGCCAGGGCGTGTCTTGATTTTAAAAACTTGGCCGGCAGTTCATGAGCTTTGACACATCAAAAGCTACGTGGCTCCGCCAAAAAACTGTCGAGGCACTACAAGCGAGCCATCCACTTAGACCGTTAGGTTTTTATTTAGAATTGTATTCAAAGATTGCATCATAAAATAAAAAGTAAAAAGTAACAAAACAATTCAAAATAAAAATACTTTTATTTAAAAAATTTTATTTATCGAATATATTACATTTGGAAATGTATAAGAAAATTTACATCATTATAAAATAAGTATATCATTGAGTTTGGCTTTCTTGTTGTCGATAAATTACTGTCTTTTAATGTGAAAAATAAAAATACAATATACATTAGCAAATATTTTAATCACTATTTTAAATTGACGAGGAATTATCGTAGGATCCGTCGTATTTTGTCTGAATTTAAGTTCTGCGTATCGATCAGCTAATCTGACTTCTCGAACATGATCGTGTAATCTCTTTTCATTAAATTCGATTTTTTAAACATGAATGCTATCGATTTGCCCGGGTGATGATACATCGCTTTTGTTGCTTATCTTCCACCTGCTAAGCGGCTTCCGATCTATTTGTACTCACAAGCACGGTTAATACATCATGTCTCGATAATAAGATGCCTTGAGGGTATTTTATTTATTGTTTTCTCATTTATTTAAAATTTAAATCTTCATTGTCTTGAATCGATTGTTTCTACACTAAGATATATCTATATCGGTTGTATTGTTGAAGACTAGTTGTTATCTTTTGACGTTTAAACATTTAAGGGTTTTTATAAAAGATGAGGGAGTTTGTATCGTGGATGATGATTTATCGAACTAATATCATTTCCATATTTTCTAATTAAATATTATATAAAATATATAATAACATTCACTTCATTTTTTAATTTCTTCAATTTTTTATTTGATCTTCATTGTAATGCTTGCAACCATTCATCTAGAGCATCAAATTTACTGTCCCCAGGGTCCTAGTCAAACCAATATAATAAATCAATTATTTCTAGAATGTTTTTAATATTTTCTATCATTACCAAAAATTGTATCATTAAAAATTTCATAACTTAAATAATTTTGTAAGTTTGTAACACCGAATTATTCTGATAAATTTAAATATTATTTTTAGAAAATAAAGCGATAGACAGGGTTTAATACTAGAGCTAAGGGTAAATTGGTAAATTACCTTGAGGACCCGCAGGGTGTGTAGAAAGTCTAGTGAATTGATGTATAAGATTGGGAATGTGATAATACCCAAATAGAAAGAGTTAATGAAACTTAGAATTCTTATTAAGTAGAAACTTTAAAATTAAAAGTAGGTATAAGACTAAAACTAGTCTAGCAAAGGGATATTCTGTTTTATCAAAATAGAGGATTAGGGCAAGCATTGAAGAAGAGAGGAGAAAGAGGAAGAAGAAGAGAAGAGGAGAAAGGAAAGAAGGAAGGAGGTGTTGAAAAAGTAGGTTTTGGTTTTGATTCTTGTAAAATGGTTCTTATTCTAGGGTTTGGTTGGGGAGCTTCTCCTAACCTAGATTTGAAGGATATGGGTAGTAGGCTAATCCTTAGTTATTTGTGTAAGGATTTTAGGGGATTTGTATAGAAGTGGCAGTTCTGTGATTTTCTCTTCTTTTTTGAAAGCTAGGGTTTCATCATAACCTTAGATTGGTTGAGTGATGGGTTGGCAAAACCTGATTCTTGTTTAGGAGTGTGTTTTGGAAGTCATTTTGGGTTGAATAAATTAGGCACAGATATTTAGGTGTTGGGGGTTGATTAGGTTTGGGAGAGCTTATGGGAAAAGTGGAAATCCCATAAAGTGGGCATTTTAAGTTTGGATTTTCTATTTTGACAGTGTTATTATTTTGCCGCGCTTGCTCATTCTAATCGATTTGAGTGATTCAAGTTTTGGTTTAAACTAGACTTCAAGGATCATGGCTTGTCAGCAGGCAGGTACCTGTGAGTTTACAGTCCTATGTGGCCCCGAGAATTCTTTCAGAGAAACATGTGCAAGCGAAATTTACCCTTCGGTTTTGATCGCGAATAGTCGGGTTGTTTTAGGACATAACTCGAGTTTCGGGTGCTCGGAGTTGGGTGATTCAGGTTGGAAGAACCTTTTGCACCTTATCTTTCAAATGGTGCTGTGGAGATAGGAATAGAAGAAGGTGTTTTGTGTTGAGATATTGTTGTTTGTATAACCACAATTAGAGGTGTTAAATGTTGATCCTAGTAAGTGTAGAGAGAGTGTACTTGGGGGATCAAGGTTTATGTTGGAAGGTATAAGAATATATGTGAGTTAGTGGTGATAAAATGTTGTTCATTAATTTTATGTGACTTTGGATTGTGAGAGAGTGCAGAATGCCGCAGACTTATTATTTGCGAGATCCTTTAGAGCCTCGGGTTTGACTTCCTTGGGAACTGCGGATTTTGAATCCAAAGGAAAGTAGGGGATCTTATAACCTTCTCACCAGCATGCTGTGGTTTGATGTTGTGGGAATTAAGCTTAATTCGTTCTTTAACTATGTGATTTCTAGTGATATATAAGTATATATTTTATATATATAGAAATCTTTGAATTAAGCGGTACACCAATGTTTTTAAATATCCATGTGGTTGAATGCTTTGTGAAATTGTTTTAAAGCATGACATGGGTATGAGCTGTGTGTGAGTGCGGATTGATGTAGTGGACACGGGACGATGGCTAGTCCACAGGTTTGTAGTCATAAAGGTCTGAATCTCACGGGATGTGGGCCATATCACAGGTGGTAAGTCGAAATTTGTCTTTGTTACGGGATGATCGGCTGAATCCACAGGTGAAAGCCCAAAGAGTCAACGATGAGGGGTTGAGATAAAGTGGTATGTGCATTCATGTGTTTCCATCATCAACCTATTATTTGAAAAAATGCTCATGTTTGAGATGGTTTGAATTATATAAAATTGAAATGTTTTTATAGGCATGGCTTGTTATGGGATTCCTCTTACAGGTTGTCAAACTCCACCCCCATTATTCCCTCCACCTTAGATACGAGTACGAGACATTGCATTGACATGAAGTTGGACTTGCAAGGTTTTTGAGGATGGGAAGTTTGTATGCCAACCTTAGCTTATTGGTGGTTGAGCATACATTTTGATGAATATTTGGACAGTTGGTATCTTTTGTGGATCATTGTATATTTGGCTTGTGTAGCCACTAGTTTTGGAACTTTGTGTAAATGTTATTTTGATCAAATTAAGTATAGTTTGGGTACATTGAGGAATTAACTCTGTACCGATATGTGTGTATGTTTGGAGACCCGGAGGAGTGTTTTATTTACGTTTCGGTGAATTACTCCAAGAGTGGGTTGGAGCTCAAGTTGTGAAAAAAAGTCGGGTGGTAAAATAGTAACATAAATCACCGTTAGGTGGGGTGTGACAAGTTGAGTATCGAGCTAAGGGATAAATCAGCAGGAGATTAAAGGAAAATTCAATAGATAAACAAGATTCCACAGGCACACTTTAGCTATGATCATGGAGCTTAGGTTTTTAGTACTAGGTTTACGAGCTATTGAGGATTATATGATTTTCATATATGGTATAAGGCTTCCTAGCAGTGAGCAACTATTGAAGGAATTGTTAAAGATAACATATTTACATGAGACTATGTGATAACATGTTGGTGTGATTAATAGCGTGATATAACGAGTTTAGATATTATAATGCTTGTATGGATTTTTTTTCCATGGTGTTGGTTAGTGTGTAATAGTTCTTATACCATGTGCAGTGTCACGAATGTCGGGTAAGACTCGTCAATAAGCGGTAAAGATTGCATATCTATGGAAAATTTGATGTTGAGAACCCATGAGTTGTGTGGTTCTTGTACCATGACATTGTGATAACTAATAGTCTTTTTCCATATTTATAGACAATGATTAGAGGAAGAAGGTGGACGGCAAGGGTCAGACAACACAGCGAGATCCTCTTCACGAGTGCAAGAAGGACGAAATTTGCGGAAGAGGGTGGCGTTACCTCGAGGTCATTCAAGAAGATGGACGTGCGATTGTTCAAAGGATTTCAAGTGTAATGGCAAGTACCAAATGTCTGAGTTTAAACACGTTTGACCCGGGTTTGACCAACACTTAATATGTGGACCAAAGTTGACTTTTTCAGGATGAATATTTTTGGGTTTTACTAAGACTTGTACCATTTCATTAGGCCTCGTCGATACGAGGTTCATAGACTGGTCGAACGTCCAAATCCGACTTAAGGATGAAAAGTTATAACCCTGGTAATTTCAAACAGCGGTGTTTTAACGGTGTCCAAACTGTCTTCAAATTTTTACCCGAAAGCGACCCTAGGCCCTATATAAACATAACTTTGGATGCCAAATGAAACCCTAGCCCCCAAAACACCATCTTGAACTCCAAAACCCTAGAGAAGTTCTCCACACTTGTTGACCCGAGTTGGGTCATTTTGACCATTTGCGAGCCGTGGGGGATTGGACCAAACGAGGCACCACCGGCCACCACACTGCTACACGACCGAACAGGGTGTTGCGCCGCCACCAGAAGAAGCCGGCCGTGAAATTTCACTGCCAACCGACGCCGGATGCGCCGGGATCTAGCCGGAGAACAAGACGGCGGGCTCAGGTTTAATCACGAATTTTCGATTTTCGGCGCCAGGCCACCCATACCTCCTCCCACCATTTTGGACCCCCTGAGACTCATTTCCATGGTCCCTTTTGCGAGATTCCTCACCGTTTGAAAGTTACAACGAAAACAAAGTTGGTAAATGAGTTGGATCGAGTTTTTCGGCCTACCGGTGTTGGACCAAGGTAATGGTACTGATGAGTTCTTGGTCTCTTGGTCTTTCCATTGATATGTGGTTTGTAAATTTTGGACGTCGTTTGGTTAATTTTCCATTTTTAGGTTGTTTCGGGTAATTCTGAGAAAGTTGGTGAAATAGAGTACGATTGGTCAATTGGCAAAATTGAAGTTAGATTAGTGAAATTGGATGTTTAGGAATTATTGGGATATTCAGATTTCGAAATTAGCTCGGGTGAAGCTGATTTTGGTATCGGGCCTATAGGCGCCTTGTGTAATTGGACTGTCGAAGTCAAATATAGATGGTTTTCATAGTTAAAAGTTATTATAAGGCTTTCGGGGCATCTAATGTTGTTGGTTCGGTTATTAAACATAAGTGGTGTTTGTTTATATTCTGACGCTCGCGCCAGGCGGGAGAAAGATCACGGAGGAGGCGGGGTGACGTCTATAGTACGTGAGTGGTTTTACATGTTTTTAAATGATTTGGGGGTGTGTGTGATATATCTATTGTGATTAAATATTTTACATATATCTTTGTTTTGATCGAATGGTTGGTTGCATACAAATGTATTGCTCCAGGTCTGCATATAAAGCAGTTATCATTTTTCATGTGAATTTTGCTAGGCATTTCAAGTTGTTTTTGGAAGCAATCTTGGGTTCGTGGATGATGCGTAGTATTTAGATATTTTGGGGTATGTGGATGGGGTTTTAAACCAATTTGAAAACCTATTGTTTTAAGAAAGGGATTTTGAGATTTTGCGAAATATTTATAATACGGTAATGTTGGGGAAGTACATGTGAGTAAGGACATTGTGTTGGAGGTTATAAGGTGATGTACCAAATTTAATACGGGAGATTTGAGTTCGATATTTATATTATAATTGCTGGATTGCCACGGTGTCGTGAGGTTGGTTACATCCAACGGTTATATATTTCCACGGCCGTGAGGTCGGGTTTACCCGACGGTTTAGTATACTGAGATTGCCACGGTGTCGTGAGGTTGGTTACATCCAACGGTCATATATTATTTCCACGGCCGTGAGGTCGGGTTTACCCGACGGTTTGGTATTCTGGGTTTGCCACGGTGTCGTGAGGTTGGGTTTACCCAACGGTCATATATTATTTCCACGGCCGTGAGGTGGGTTTACCGACGGTTTATCATCATTAGTTTTACCACAACATTTCCCGATGTTGGTTATCGTGAGGTGGGGTGTCCCACGGTTTATAGCTTCGGGTACGTAGTGCGATTACATTGTTGATTCGAATTAATTTGTAGCTATTTCAATACCTATGGTTTTGGTACTTTCATGGTTATTTTACGACATTGATGGCTATACATGTTTATGCTTGATTTTATGTTGCGAGCGATTCGAGCCAGTAGTTTTCTTAAAAATCATGTTGATTAGATTTTGGCGTGAATTTAATATTGTTGGACTTGGGTAATGGTGGGTTTGTAAATGGTTTAAACGGGGAACCTTATAAAGAACGGACGTGAGTCTTGAGAGAAGAAATTTTGATAATAAAAGTATTATTTTCCTTATAATTATACCCTCCCTTTGAGATTATTTATCTAGTTTATTATTGTTTGTTTTTAAATTTGTTCCTAAGTCCCGGGCGGAGTTCGTAGGGTCTACCTCGCGCGGATTCAACAGCTCTTTCTGCTGACATTTCAGTGCTACACTCGATCCATCTGTCTATGATGTTGGACCTATTTATTTTCATTCTGTAACCCTAAATTTGCAAATACTCTTAGAATGCTCTGATATTAGTATTAAACTCATATGGGTCTTTATTATGTATGTTGTGGTTATGACCTACATTTGGATAGGTCTGGGTGTGGATTTTCACTAATTAAAGGGTATGGTATTATGTGTTTTACTTCCTCTTTTAGGTGGGGCCTTTGTCCATTCCTAAAGTTGTACAATGGGACTCCACTAAGCGAACCACCCGGGAACCTGGAGGGGTATCGAGTCGAATCTTAATCATCAAGGCCTTGTTCCCCGGTGTTTCGAGATGTACTTTGAAATATTAATCGTTCGGCGTGTTTTGGTATTTTGTAAGCCTAATTTAATTTGTTTCATAAGTTAAATACGAGCAAGAAACGAGACCGAAAAGTTATAAAACTTAAGGACAATTTTGTAATTGGTTGAGGGGGGCTTGAAAGTCTAATGTAAGAAAGATTTGAGGCGAAATGAAATATAAAAGGGTATATTCATAAATAGAAGGAGGAGTTATGGGGCTTGAAAGCAAACCAAGCAACTGGCAAAATGGGTTTATTTGGAGGCCAAACATGGCCTTAACAAATCCATGTTTTAAAGACGATTTGGTTTCAGAATTGGGGGGAGGACCGTAGAAGAAAGAAGGGGGGAGAAGAAGAGGAAGAAGAGAAGAGGAAGAAGGAGGATTCACGCCAAGATCAAGCTAAAAAGGTATGGAAACTGAACTCAAGTATGGATTTGAGTCAGTTTTAAGGCTTGGTTTTAGTTGCCATTGTCTCTCAACTAGGGTTTTATTTAAATTCATTCTAACCAGATCTGAAATTAGGGTTGGTAAAACCCCATATGGAACAAGGTAGATATAGAATCCTCCCTTTTGGAGTTTGAATATGAAGTAAATGAAAGGAAAGTGAGTTGGGTTTGATCAAGCCCTAACAAATCTTAATTACTTGGTGTGTATATGGGTGGTAACCCATATTAGAATATGATATTGGGAGAGATTAATGGAAAGTTTTGAAAGAGGCAAAGTGAAGGAATTGAGTAGAAAAGTGATTATAAGATGGTGAAGTGATCTTGGAAGTGATTATGAGGTATAGAGTTGATTGGGGTTGAAACATATGGAAAAATGTGAGAGAAAACACCCATTCTGGGCATTCTCGGGTGTCTTCTACCGGTACAAGTTGAAGTTCTACCGGTACAACTTTGGGGATACAGTCGATTTGGCCAAATTCTATCGGTAGAAGTTAGTTCTACCGGTACAACTGTTCCCAGTTTCCTGTTACGACCCGGAGTTTTATATTTTGGCCATAACTTGCTCATTTTCTTATCCAGGTTTGAGTGATTAAAGTGGACATAAAATAGACTTCAAGAGGAACAAACCATATTTAATATGTATCTCAAATTCTGACTCTAGATAGCGAAAATTAGCTCCAGGGGTAATTTATGTCTGGCGCATTTCACACTGAGTTGAACATAGAAAGTCGTTGTTTGAGCGTAGCAGGTTAAGTCTTTCGGTGGGTGATTCAATTGGAAATGAACCCTTATCACATGATTTAAAAAGTTACAAAAGAACCAGTGTCAAATATGGAGAAAAGGCACTGGAAAATTAATATTGCAAACTGTTCCTCGGAAAAATCGGTAATCCGACTAGTTGGCATGAAAATGCCATAACTTGAGTTTGGAAGATCCGGTGGATTGATTCAATTCCTGAGTAAAGTAGATTCCTTAGAAGAATAAGAATACTGAATAAGGTGTGATTACATGCTCATCATACCTTACCAGTATATGGAATACGATCATTATGAACCACGTAATGTGATTAAGATAGGTTATAAGTTAAAAATACATATGACAATATGACTACCTAGAATGAAGAATGAATGAGTGGACGTCTGTTGGTGCTCCGGCACTCTGTTGGTGCTTTGACACTCTTTGTTGGTGCTCTACGACCTTTGCTGGCTACGTGGTTATCGGCGTTTGATTAGTCTTTGGCACTCCTGGCACAGTGCTCTGACACTCCTGATTGCGTGGCTTGAGCACGTCCCGATTGGTGCTCAGGCCTCCTGGTAGTCGCTGCGTCACTCCTGATACGTATTGTACCTTCGGTACTTAACTGACTACGTCCTACTCATTTCTTATAATTGGTCTAGTGATCAAATAGACATATGATAAAACTGAATAAAGCACATAAGTGTAAAGATCTGAATGTACCTCTTGTATGCATTACGTGGTACCTATGGGCCTCACACATCTGATTAAGTTACGTGAATGCCCTGCGAATGCTTCCTTGCTATCTCTTAGGATACGTGGTACCTCACGGTACTTTCGATGTATCTATTTAAGTTACATTTGTACCTACAGGCCTCCTGTCCTGACTAAGTCACAATCTCTGATTAAATCCTGTCACGGCTAAGTCATGTCTACGATTAACTCATGTCACGACCAAGTCTGTAGTACTGCGGGTATCCTGTATCCTAATAAGTTAAAATTGCCTGAATAAGTCTGTAGTACCCTACGGTACTCATGTATACGATAAGTCCACGAATGCGAATAAGTCATGTAGTGCCTATGGGTACTCCTGCATCTGAATAAGTTCTGTAGTACCTTCGGGTACTCTTGTATCTGAATAAGTTATGTCCTGTATCTGAATAAAGTCCTGTAGTACCTACGGGTACTCTTGTATATGAATAAGTTATGTCCTGTATTTGAATAAGACCTGTAGTACCTACGGGTACTTATGTATCTAAATAAGTCACGATCAAGTAAGTTCCGTGATCTGAAGAATTTTTCTGTATTTGAATAAGTCTGTAGTACCTCACGGGCACTCACGTATCTATGAATAGTCTGTCTACGATATAGTTACGTAGTACCCTCCCCGGTACTCTGTATCATATAAGTTACGTCTGTCTCCCGATTAAGATTACGTAGTACCTACAGCATATGATGAGGTGCAATGCGTCTCGATTAAGTTACGTAGTACCTCACGGTACTCGTAATATCCCCGAATAAGTTACATGCATCTCGATTAGGATTACGTAGTGCCTCTTTTTGGTACTCACGTATTTGAATTAAGTTAAATGCGTATCTTGTGGGTTACGTAGTACCTCACGGGTACTCTTGTATTAGTAAATACGTACAAGTTCTATAGTACCTTCGAGTACTCAGGTATCAAGTAAGATAAGTATAGGCGAGTGGTACCTCAGTACCTCCGTGCCGAGAATGCAGCTGTGGTACCCTACGGTACTTTTATACCCGATAAAATGTTTTGTAGTACCTCTGGGTATACGCATCCGAAATGCAATGAAGTAAAGTTACGTAATGCCGATTATAAGATGGTAGATAAGAATAAGTCATGTATACAAATATATAAGTTCCGTAAGACCCGAGTATAAGTTGTGAACAAGTATATTGCTCGAAATACCGATTATACGTTAATCTGTGGTACCTATAGGTACCTCCAAATAGATTAAACTCATTAGCATAAGCATAAAGTGCAGCTAACTCGATAGGAGTCCACGAATAAACATAAGCTTGTTATGAGCTTAAGTACTTGTTTAAGTCCGTGATATGAATGCATGAAACCCCGATCGCGTATTATACACTCATTATAATTGTGTATATGCATGTGTATCTGTATAAGTTATGAAATGTTTCCCACTAAGGCGTATTAAAGCTTAGCACGGGTTTAATCAGGTGTAGGTACGAGGAGAAGATATCGACCAAACATCCATACGGTTGGGCTGACACACTTGTAAGTTCCGCCCCATGTAGGTTAAGTGCTCTGGTTGTAAATGTAAAAGTTCGGTTTTGTATAAGTAAATGGGACTCAGTTATGTGTGTATAGATTTTGGTGGACACACCACTCGGGTTAGTAGTTCTTTTGATTTGGATATATATTTGGTATTTGATTACATTTATAAGATGTGGGCCCGCCACGAGGTGCGATTAACTAAAAAAATAAAAAAAATAAAAAAATTCGAATTATTAAGAGTCCCGATGTTGGTCTCGCGTCCCGGAAACCGGTTCGGATCCACCAAACGGGTTGGGCCGGGATTTGGGGCGTGACAAGTTGGTATCGGAGCATGATTATCACGATAACCACAAGGCTTGTGGGACTCAGTACTAACCTGAGTTGGTATCGAGCCCTAGGATTCAGGCGTTTACGGATAAGTCTGGATTAAGGATGTACCTACATAGTAATGTGTTGGCCTATTGCGGATGTCCTGTCCTGTATATCGAATAGAATGAATAAGTCCCAATCCCGCTTTGAAAGATTAGGATTGGAGATTTAGTTCTAATGGAGTCTTGTTGGCTCAAGAGAGAGTCACGCTCCGACACGTAAGATATAAAAGAAAGGATCGATATAGGAGCAAACACATGCTAGAGTGTGAATTTCGATTACAAAATTCTTATAAGGGGGGGAGAATTGTAACACTAAGGAAAATAACCCACCTAGTCGTTTTTCGACATGTTTAGGAGTATTTAATAAGCTTTAATTTATTTGTTTCATAAGTTAAATCTGGCAGGAAACGAGAGACAGAAAAGTTATAAAACTTAAGGACAATTTTGTGGTGGTCAAGGGCTTGAAAGTCCCTAATGTGAAAAAGATTTGAGGCCAAAATGAAATAAAAGGAAAGTGTATTCATAAATAGAAGGAGTTATGGGGCTTGAGAAAGCAAATAAAACAACGTAACCCAAAAATAAGGTTTTTATTTGGAGGCCAAACATGGCTCACTCAATCCATGTTTAAAGACAATTTGGTCTCCAAATTGGGAGGGACCGTAGAGAAGAAGAAGGAAGAGGAAGAAGAGAAGGAAGAAGGAGAGTTCACGCAAGATCAAGCCCAGGTATGAAGCCGAACTCGAAGTATGGATTTATGGAATTTTAAGGCTTGAGATTTAGTTAATAGCTTGTCTCCAAAGCTAGGGTTTTGTTAGAATTCATTCTAACCTTGAATCTTAAATTAGGGTTGGTAAGAGCCCCCATATGGAACAAAGTAGATATAGAATCCTCCTTTTAGGTTGGATACATGTTAAAATGAAAGGAAATTTGAGTTAGGGTTTGATCAAGCCCTAAGCAAATCTTAGTACTTGGTGTGTATATGGGTGGTAACCCATATTAGAATGATATTGGGGAGAGATTAATGGAAAGTTTTGAAAGAAGACAAAAGTGAAGAGGTGAGTAGAAAGTGATTATAAGATGAATTTGAAGTGATCTTAGTGATTATGAGGTATAGAGTTGATTGGGAGTTTGAAACATATGGAAAAATGTGAGAAAACACCCGTGCGAAAGCATTCTCGGGTGTCTTCTGCCGGTACAAGTTGGTTTCTACCATTTAACTTTGATTCACGGTCGATTTGGCCAAGTTCTACGAGTAGAAGTTAAGTTACACCGGTACAACCTGATGCAGTTTTCCTGTTCTGACCAGTTTTTCGTATTTTGGCCATAACTTGCTCATTTCTTATCCGATTTGAGTGAAGTTCAAGTGGACATAAAATAGACTTCAAGGAGAACAAACCATATTTAATATGTATCTCAAATTCTGACTCTAGATAGCCCAAATTCACTCAAAATTAGGTATGTACCAAACCATTTCTGCACCAGTTGAACATAGAGAAGTCCGGGTTGTTTCGAACGTAACTTGAGTTCCGGTGCTCCGAATTGGGTGATTCCAATTGGAAATGAACCCTTATCACCTTATCTTTAAAGGATTACAAAGAACCAGTGTCAAATATGGAGAAAAGGCACTGGAAAATTAATATTACAAACTATTTCCTCGGAAAAAATCGGTAAAAATGACTAGTTGGCATGAGAAATGCCATAACTTGAGTTTGGAAGAATCCGAATGGACAGTTCAATTCCACAATTAAAGTAGATTCATAGAAGAATAAGAATACCTGAATAAGGTGTGATTACATGCTCATCATACCTTACCGGTATATGGAATACGATGCGGTATGAACCTGTAATGTGATTAAGATAGGTTATAAGTTACAGAAGTATGACCATTATGTTGCTAGGGTAGAAGAATGAATGGAGTGGACGTCTGGTGGTGCTCCGGCACTCTGTTGGTGCCGGCACTCTGTTGAGGTGCTACGGTATCCATACTGATGGTTATCAAGTTTTGATTAGTGCTGCATCTTTCTTTAGTCTTCACGGCACTCTGTTGCGTGGCCGGGCCGTCTGATTGGTGCTCAGGCACTCTGGTAGTCTTCTGGCCTCCTATTCACATGTGTACCTTGGTGCTACTAGGCTACGTCCTACTCATTTCTTATAATTGGTCTAGGTAGTCAAATGGGCTGCCTGGTAGTAGAATCAAAAAACATAGTCTTAAAGATCTTAAATGTACCTCTGTGTCTGAGTACATTGGTACCTATGGGTACTCACATGTCGATTAAGTTGTGTGGTACCTACGGTGCCACGTATGCCTTGATTCTGTGTTTCAGGGTGCTCGTGTATCTTGTTTAAGTTCTACATTGTGCCTACGGGTACTCACGTCACGACTAAAGTCTGTCTACGATTAACTCCACGTCACGACTAAGTCATGTCTCTGATTAACTCATGTCCCTGACTAAGTCCTGTAGTACCTACGGGTACTCCTGTATCTGATAAGTTCACATTACTGAATAAGTCATGTGTTTCACGGTACTCCACATTATCGATAAAATTCCTTGATGCGAATAAGTCTGTATTTTACTGTTACTCTGCATCTGAATAAGTTACAGTACCTTCGGTACTCTTGTATCTGAATAAGTTATGTCACCAATATCACGAGATAAAGTCTGTAGTACCTACGTTACTCTTGTATGAATAAGTTATGTCACGTATTTGAATAAAACTGTAGTACCTCACGGTACTTATGTATCTAAATAAGTCTGATACGATAGGATTCAGGTAGTGAAGAATACTCTGTATTTTGACAAGTCACAGTAAGTACCTACGGGTACGTCGAATAAGTCACATCTGCGATCTAGTTACCGTAGTACCTACGGTACTCTGTATCACGTATAAGTTATGTCACATCTCTGATTAAGTTCGTAGTACCTACGGGTACTCATGTATGCAGATAAGTTACGGCCGTCTACGATTAAGTTACGTGGTACTCACGGTACTCGTAATATGCGAATAGAAGTTGCATGCATCTACGATTGGATTACGTAGTACCCTGCGGTACTCCTTGTATTTGATTAAGTTGCATGCATGTCTTATTGAGTTCCGTGGTACCCTACGGGTACTCTTGTATCGATAAATACGTACAAGTTCTATAGTACCTCTGAGGTACTCCCGTATCAAGTAAGATAAGTATAGAATCCGATGGTACCTCACAGTACCTCCCAGTATAAGGAATACGTACACGCCCAGTACCTCACGGGTACTTTTGTACCGATAAAATGTTTTGTAGTACCTCTGATTTTGCATCAAAAAATACAATAGTAAGTTACGTAATACCCGATCACTTAAAGATCCGTAAGATAAGAATAAGTCCTGTATACAAATATAAGTTCCGTGGGCGATTATAAGTTAAGTAAGAGCCCGGGTATAAGTTCCGTGAACAAGTATGTGCTCCGAAATACGGTATACGTTCGTAATCTGCAGTGGTACCCCTATGGGTACCTCAGAATAGATTAAACTCAGTAGCATAAGCATAAGTTACGTAACTCAATAAGTCTGAATAAACATAAACATTATGAGCTTAAGTACTTGTTTAAGTCCATGATATGAATGCATGAAATTTCGATGTATTGTGTTTATACACACTCATTATAATTGTGTATATGCGTGTGTATGCTATAAGTTATAAGAAATGTTTCCACTAGCGTAAAGCTTAGCACGGGTTTTTAATCCGTGTAGGTACGAGGAAGAGGGCATCGTGAGCATCGCATACGGTTGGGCGAAACACACTTGTAAGGGTTCACTACATGTAGGTTTCGTGCTCTGATTTGTAAATGTAAAAGTTCGGTTTTGTATAAGTAAATGGGACTCGGTTACTGTGTGTATAGATTTGGTGGACACCACTTTCGGGTGAAGTAGTTCTTTTGATTTGGATATATATTTGGTATTTTGATTACATTTATAGATGTGGAGCCATACCCACAGTGCATTGGCTTTAAAAAAAAAAAAAAAAAAAAAAAAAATTCGGAGTAAGAGTCGATGTTGGTCTCGTCCGGGAAGCGGTTGAGGATCCTGACGGGTTGGGCGGGTTGGGGGCGTGACAGGGGAGGTATCAACTTCCTTGAGGCTGAGCATTGGCTAAAGGAAGTGAAGAAGATTCTGGATGTCTTGGAAGTCCCTGAGGAGCGGAGATTATCTCTAGCCTCCTTTATGTTGAGGGACGAGGCTGACAGTTGGTGGGATATGGTTAAGAGCACCCATGATGTGCCACACATGGGGTGGACTCAGTTCGAGGAGTTACTCCTGGCCAAGTATTTTCCTGAGGCCATGAGGAGACAGAAGAGATCGGAGTTTGTGCACTGCGAGTATAGTTATGTCAGTATGCCTCCCGATTTACTTTGTTATCGAGGTATGCCTGACATGGTGCGAGACGCGAGATGAGGCGAGCGGAGTTTCAAGAGGGTGCGAGTTGAACGGTATTCGGACTCGAGGTGGCTCCTTTTATGCTTCGCACCTATAGTGAGGTGGTGGCACGAGCCACGATTATTGAGGAGCAACGAGGTACAAAAGGAAAGAAACAAGAATTCCAGGTTTGGAGACTTCAGGTCAAGGGATAAGAGGGCTAAGCACCCAAGGATGAACGGTCCACGGCAGTTGCCCGTGCAGCCGAGGGCAAGCCCGGTGGGGTACGAGTTGGGGACATGGGGCCGAAGCGTGTTATGAGTGTGGTGCGGCGGGACATGAGGAGGTGGTGCCACTGATTACGGCGTGAGCACCCATCCTCCTCGAGGTAGTTTCGACCGGTAAACCATTCGCGTGTTGAGGAGGAATGACCTCGGGGAGAGATCCCGAAAGGGAAAATTTGCATCTACTTCGGGCCAAGGGTCTGGGCGAGTTTTAGCTATGGCTGACCCGAGATCAGAGCTTTAGTGTGCTAATGGAAGGTATGGTTTATGTTATAGCACTTGGGCACATGTATTTGTTTGATTGAGTTCATCCCGTTCATTTATGTTTACTTCTTTTGCTTATATTTTGGATTTAGAGATTGCACCACTCTCTTGTCCTTTGTTTGTTGAGACACCTATGGGTGGCGTGATGGAAGCTAAGTGGGGATGCAGTGGTTGTGTGTTGAATGTTGGGGGATACGAAGTCGTGATTGACTTAGTACTCCTACATATGGCAGTGTTTGACGTGATTGTGGGAATGGATTGGTTAACCCCACATCATGCGGTCCTTGACTGTTTTTCGAAGAAGGTGACCTTCCAGATTGATTGTGGGTCACGTGTCAGCTTCTATGCGGATCGAGGGGGTGGTCCGACTCGACCGTTGATAGAGATGGAGAACAAGTGGTTGGGAAGAATGGGAATTGACACTTCATTTTACTGTATCGAGGAGATTAAAAGGAAGTGGCAGTGGATTATATTCCACGAAGTGTATGATTTCTTGCGTATTTCTGATGAGTTGCGAGATTACCTCCCCCATAGAGATGGATTTCTCATGATTTGTATCCAGTACCGATCTATTTCGACAGCTCCATTAGGATGGCTCGATTGAGCTTAAGAGTTGAACACACAACTCGGGGTGCAGAGTAAAAGGGTTCCTCAGGCCAAATTACCTCGCCTTGGGGTGCTCCAGTATTGTTTGTGAAAAAGAAAGACGGAACGCTACGGTTGTGTGTGGATTACCGGAAGTTGAATAGAGTAACGGTAAAGAACAAGTACCCACTTCCGCGCATTGAGGATTTGTTTGATTAGTTGAACGGGGCTTGTTACTTCTCGAAAATTGATTTAAGATCTGGGTATCATCAGTTGAGTCTGGGACTCGATCCCTAAGGCGCTTTTCGCCTGCGAGGTATGGACACTTTAGGTTTTGTTGTCATGCCTTTTGGATTGACTAATGCTCAATTTGCCTTTGTGGATCGATGAATAGGATATATCGATCAGGTATTTGGATTAGTTTGTGGACAACATCCTGATATATTCCAAGGGTCGAGCCGAGCATGAGCAACATTTACAGTTGGTGCTACAGGTACTGAGAGAGAATCAATTGTCTGCCAAGCTGGAAAAGTGTGATTTCTAGTTACAAGAAATCCAGTTCCTAGGGCACATGGTGTTTAAGGAAGGTATTTCGATTGGATCGAATAAAGTTTGAGAATTCGTGATGCGGTGGGAGAGACCCAGAGTGTCTTTGAGATCTCGTGGCTTTCTCGGGTTGGTGGTTATTACCGTGGTTTATTGAGACTTCTCTCAGTTGTGTCCCATGACTGGCCGACCTGTAGTGAGCTTTGACTGAAATGATAAGTGTGAGGAGTCTTTCCAGGAGGTGAAAAAGAGATTGACTACAACGCCGATGTTGATTACTCCGGTGAGTAGGGAAAAGAACACAGTTTTCTGTGATGCCTCGAGAGTTGGCTTGTGGTGTGTACTTATGCAAAAAGGTCGAGTGGTTGCCTATGCCTCTAGGCAATTGAAGAAACATGAAGAGAATTTACCCCACGCATGATTTAAAAACTGGCTGCGGTGGTGTTTGCCACAAGGGTGTAGGCACTGCACGTATGGTGAAAGTTTGGAAGTGTTCTCCGATCCACGAGTTTGAAATATATCTTTACTCGGAGAGATTTGAGATGCGGACGAAGATGGATGGAGACACTTGAGGACTTTGACTTTTCTTTGCAATACCATCAGGTGAAAACAAATGGTTCTTTGATGCCTTGAGTAGAAAATCAAGGAGCATCCTTTCGGGTTTGATGGCTTATAGTGGAAGATGTATGATTATCGGCGGGGTTCCACCCGTGCTTTGATGGGGATGAGCTGAGTGTTTTATACGTTAATTGCTTTCGGCCAGCGAGTTTTACTAGAGTCATCGAGCCTCGGAGGAGTGATAAGAGCAGGGCTGCGCTCACAGAGTGGTAGGCCCAGTGATGCACACCGGAAAGGGGTGGAGCATTCATGCAAATGGAGGAATCTATTTCTCAGCCAGTTGTTTGTGTCGGATGATGCGCGTTGAGAGAGAAGGAGGTGATGAGGAAGCTCATCGCTCGGTTCCACGGTACATCTGGTGAGACAAGGTGTTACCACGACTTGGCGCGATTTTGGTGGCATGGGATGAAAGAAGAGGCGTGAGTGAGTTTGTCTCGAGTGTTTAACGATGCCAGCCAGTGAAAGTTGAGCGCAGAGACCGGCAAAATTTGCGGCCAGATTACGATGCTGTGGAAATGGGATCATGTGACGATGGACCGTGGCCCGGTTTCCCAAGAGACTCACCGGGGTAAAGATGGTGTGGGTGGTAGTTGGTGATTAAATGGCACATTTCTTGGCAATAAGGACCACTGACTCGGTTCTTACTTTGAGCAAGTTATATGTGAGGGAGATTGTGAGGTTGCATGGTGTACTTCTCTCCATTGTTGATAGGGACGCGAGGTTTACGTCCCGGTTCTTGAAGTCTTTGTAGAAAGCTTTGGGAACAGAGTTGAGGTTGAGTACAACATTTCACCCTCAGACTGACGGACAATCACGAAGAGTGATTCGGATCGGAAGATATCGCAAGAGCATGTCTTTAGACTTAGGGAGTTGGAGTGGAACACTTGCCTCCCGATTGAGGATTTGCGTATAATCGCCGGTTTCAGGCGGTGTGGGATGCTTTTTCATATGAAGCTCTTTATGGGAGGCCATGGATCGCCTATGTCTTTGGTGAATCGGGAGGCTACTTTGATTTGGTCGGAGTTGAGTACGAGGAAGCGACGGAAGATGAGGTGATTTAGCAATTTATTGGCGGCACAAAGCAAGCGGGAAAGTTATGCGATCACGGGAGGACCCTTAGAGTTTCAGGTTGGGGACCATGTGTTTTTGCGAGTGTCGCCTCGCAAGGGAGTGTTTCGTTTTGGTAAAAAGGGGAAACTGGCCCCTAGGTACATTGGTCCGTTTGAGATTCTCCAAAGAGTTGGAGAGGTAGCTTTACGATTAAGCTCTTCCACATGATTGCTTAGTATACGGCCACCATTCCACGTCTCCTTGTTGCGGAGTATAGGCGAGATGTTTCGCACATACTAGATTGGCGAGGAACTTAAATTTCAAGAGGATATGAAATGAAGCGGCGAGAAGATTCTAGATGTGCAGGAACGCGTGTTGCGGAACAAAGTTATTCCTCAGTAAAGGTGTTATGGAACACCATAGGTGGAAAGTACATAGAACTTGAGCGGATGTGAAGAGGTACCGGAACTCTTCACAGGTTAGTACGGTTTAATTTCGGGGCCAATTTATTTAAGGGAGGGAATGTAACACCCGGAATTATTCTGATAGCTAAATATTATTTTCCGAAAAATAAAACAATAGACCGGGTTTAATACTAGAGCGAGGAGTAGGGTGGTAAATTTACCAGCAAAGGACCCTTAGGTCATTAATGAAAGTCTAGTAGTCAATGTAAGATTGGGAATGTGATATACGAAATAGAAAGAAGTTAATGGCTTAAATTGCTATTAGTGAAACTTTAAAGTCAAAAATAGGTATAAGACTAAACTAGTCTATGAAAAGGGATAATTCTCATTTTTGCTCCAAATAGAGTTAGAACTAAAGCGTGAAGAAGAGAGAGGAGAAAGAGGAAGAAAGAGAGAGAAAGAAGGAGAAAGGAAGAGAAGGAAAGGAGATTGAGCTGGCAAGGTAAGGGTTTTTGGTTTGATTGTGTGTGTAAAATGGTTCTTTTTCTAGGGTTTGGTTGGAGACTTCTCTAACCACAGATTTGAAAGAGATATGGGGTGGTAAAACCCTAATCCTTGGTTATTTGTGTAAGGATTTGAGGGTATTTTGTATAGAGGGGTATGATTCATGAATTTCTCTCTTTTTGAAAGCTAGGGTTTCATCCTAACCTTAGATTGGTTGAGTGATGGGTTGGCAAAACCCTAGATTCTTGTTTAAGATGTGTTTTTGGAAGATGTTTTGGGTTGAATAAGTGGCTTTGATGTGTGTTTTGAGTGTTGGGGTTGATTGGGTTGGAGAACTTGTGGGAAAAGTGGGAGAAAATCATAAGTGCAGGCATTTTCGAGGGTTGGATTTTTCTATTTTGACCGATGTTAATATTTTGGCCATAACTTGCTCATTTCTTATCCGATTTGAGTGATTCAAGTTGCTTGTTAAACTCGACTTCAAGGATCACCAAACATCATGAAATAGGTACCCTCAAATTCTGAATCTATGTGGCCCAAAAATTCACTCAAAGAGGGGCTATGTGCAAGCAAAATTTCTGCTTCAGTTTTGATCATAGAATAGTCCAGGTTGTTTAGGACATAACTTCGAGTTCGATTACTCCAGATTTGGGTGATTCAGGTTGGAAGAGAACCTTTAGCACCTTATCTTCAAATAGGTAATATGGAGATAGGAATACAAGAAGGTGTTTTGTGAGTGTGTTGTTTGTGTAACCCCAATAAGAGTGTTAAATGTTGATCCTAGTAAAGTGTAAGAGGGAGTGCACTTGGGGATCAAGGTTTATGTTGGAAGGTATAAGAATATATGTGAGGTCGAATTGGTGATAAAGTAATGAGCCATATTAATTTATGTGACACAGTTATGAGAGGCTAAGAATCTTATGACTTGTTATTTGCGAGATCCTTTAGAGTAGCCTCGAGTTTGACTCCTTGGGAGACTTGCGGCGTTTTGAATCGAGGAAAGTAGGGGATCTTATAACATTCTCCTGCTTGTATTGTGATTTGATGTTGTGGGAATTCTGTACCATTCCATGCTTTGACTATGTGATTTTCTAGTTATATATAAATGTATATTTTTATATATATGGAAATCTTTGAATTAAGCGGTACATAATGTTTTTAAATATCCATGTGGTTGAATGCTTTGTGAAATTGTTTTTTAAAGCATGACGGGTATAGAGCGTGTGAGGTCGGATTGATGCTTAGTGGACATGGGACGATGACTAGTCAGGTTGTAGTCCCATAAAGGTCACGAGATATACGGGATGTGGGCTATATATCACTGGGTGGTAAGTCGAAGCCAATTTGTCTTCTTTACAGGATGATCCATTAGTCGGCGGGTGAAAGCCCCGAAAGAGTCAACTGACAGAGGTTGAGATGGTGGTAGTATTGCATTCATGTGTTTCCATCATCAACCTATTATTTGAAAAATGCTCATGTTTTGAGATGGTTTGAATTATGTATAAATTGAAATGTTTTTATGAGCATGGCTTGTTATGGGATTCACTACTGAGTTGTCGAACTCACCCCCATTATTTCCCTCCACCTTGATGCAGTCGGACGTGCGTGACACAGTTGGACACGCAAGGTTTTGAGGATGGGAAGTTTGTATGCCAACCTTAGCTTATTGGTGGTTGAGCATACATTTTTGATGGAATATTTAATTATGTGGATATTCACTTTGTATATTTGGACGGAGTTGGTATCTTTTTGTGAATCATTGTATATTTGGCTTGTGCGCCACTAGTTTTGGAACTTTGTGTAAATGTTATTTTGATCAAATTAAGTGTATAGTTTTGGGTACATTGAAAGTGCTCTGTCTTAGATATGTGTGTATGTTTGGAGACCCTAGAATAGTGTTTTATTTACGTTTCCAGGTGATTACTCCAAGTGGAGTTTAGACTCAAGTTGTGAAAAAAAAATCAGGTGGTAAAATAGTAACATAAATCACACCGGTGGAATTCGGGGTGTGACAGTAGTACCATATAAATACTAGTTATTTGCATAATGACCCTCTGTGAAGTTGGATAATACACAGTACAAAAAATATTTGTTGAAGTATCAAAATTTTTAAGACTAAGTAGAAGATGCCATGATGTGCCAATCATAATAATTTAATATATCAACATCTACATCACTATTATTATTAGATAGTTGCATTTCGTATAATTGTAATACCTTTTTACATTTTGTAATATTTTGTAAAAGCTTATAAGTAGAATTCCATCTAATTGCATGGTATATCTAAACTTATATTTTTCACTCATATTATTTGCAATTTTGCAACAATAAAATAATTCATGTTTGCTTAGGAACGAATTAATATTACTATGCAATGTTTCTAATTTTTCTAATGTACTATCAACCTTTTTTAATTCATATTTTACAATTAAATTTAAAATATATGCACAACAACGTACGCGAAAATTTTTGCATGATCATCTTTTATTTGCCAAAATCTTTTTAATTTTTGTATTGATGCATCATTATTAGAAGCATTATCTAATGTTATTGTAAATATTTTTATCACGAATACCTAAATCTATAATTTCATCATTTAACGCTATATTTTTACCACTATGTGGAGTATTTATTATTTTAAATGAGAATTAACATTTAACATCGAATTCGCTATCATATAATGAAACGTAATACATAAAAACCTCTGTGCATTAAGATGTCCAAATATCATATGTTAAACTTAATTTTCCTTCCCAAAATTTGCAAAATATTTTTTAAAATTTTATAACTTTACGTTTGAAATTTTCATAATACCTCTTTAGTATTTTAGGACTAACACTTTGATTGAGGATTAATCCAATGTTTAGTGTTTCTGAATATTCATGAGTTTCCATCATATTAAAAGATTGTTATTTCTTATTATATAATCAATCGTTTCCTTCATGACACGAAGACTCATCATAAGAAAAATTTTGGTGCATTCATCTTTTCATTTTATAATTTAATATACATATTATTCATAGCTTTACTATTCATTATGTCTTTTAGATGACTTGTGCCGAATTTGATCCACCACTAAGAAGTTTGCTACAAATTTTACATTTTACATTTATTTTATTTTTATTATTTTCTAAAAAAATTTCTATTTTAGCAAAAATTACATATATTTGAACTAAATTTTTTTGTGATGATGCACATGGACTAGAAGAAGATGCACATACACTATCCATATTAAAGTATTAATAAAATATTATACTAAAAAAAAAATCAAAAATAAAATGTAACAAACAAATAAAGAAAAGTAAAGGTGGAGAAATATTACTCAATTGGAGGATCGAAGTCGAAATTCTTTAAAATCCAAATTATTGGAGTCACCAATGCTTGATTTGCAATTTTGCACCACCAATAATATCATGTAATATGAAGAAGTGAAGAACAATGGAAAAAAATGATGTATTAAAGAATGTGAGAGAAAATTGAGTGAACTTGTGAAAGAAAATGAGAAATTAAAAGACTAATTTGATGAAAAATGGTAAACAACATGTGTAGTAT
Source organism: Tetrastigma voinierianum (assembly GCA_016808115.1). NCBI lineage: Eukaryota > Viridiplantae > Streptophyta > Magnoliopsida > Vitales > Vitaceae > Tetrastigma > Tetrastigma voinierianum. The sequence goes on along the minus strand of JAEQBH010006587.1, from coordinate 47,445 downwards.
TTATAGAGAAAAAAAAAGTGAAAAAAAAAAAGTGGGAAAGGTTCCAACAATCACATGACCGTTGGGAATGGAGAAATGAAGAATATTACCGTTGTGAAAGGGGGTGGGGGATGTTCCACCAATGGTCATATTTATTGGAAATGAAGGGGGTCGATTTGGAGGAAGGGAGAAAGGGGGGGCCAAGGAAGGGGAAGGGGAAGGAGAGATGAGAGGAGAGAGATAGGAGTGCAGGGAGGGAAGGGCGAGCTGTCTTGTTTGGGCCATAGGCCTTCAAATTTTCTTAAGCCAAGCCCGACCCGGCTCGTTGACCGATCAACGGGCCTAAAGGCCTAGCCTGACTCAGGCCTAAGGCCTTATTTCTCCGGGCCTGACAACCCGGCCTCGCCCATTGGAGACCCCTATTTGGAGGATCGAAGCTGAAATTCTTTAAAATGCGAGATTATTAAGTCCTTAATCTTGATTTTAATTTTGCTACCAATATCATGTAATATGAAGAAGTGAAGAACAATGGAAGAAAATGAAGTATTAAATAATGTGAGAGAAAATTGAGTGAACTTGTAAGAGAAAATGAGAAATTAAAAGACTAATTTGATGAAAAATGGTAAACAAAATGTGTAGTATTTATAAAGAAAAAAAAGAAGTGAAAAAAAAGTGGGAAAGGTTCCAACGATCACATGACCGTTGGGAAGGGAGAAATGGAGAATATTACCGTTGTGAAAGGGGATGGGTGGTGTTCCACCAATGGTCACATGACCGTTGGAAATGAAGGGGGGGCCGGCTGGAGGGGAAGGTAGAAGGGTGCGGGCCTGGGAGGGAAATAGGGGCAGGCCTGTCTTGTTTGAACCCATGGGCTGAGCCATGGGCCTTCAAATTTTCTTAAGCCAGGCTCGACCCGGCTCGTTGACCGGTCAACGGGCCTAAAGGCCTGGCCCGACTCAGGCATAAGGCCTTATTTCTTCGGGCCAGGCAGCCCGACCCGACTCGTTGAAGACCCTGATATGACACCCCTTCTTGTGAAGCTGTCATTAAATCAAATCCTTACTAGTGGGCTCTTTCAACTTGGGCTCTGGTATACTCTGCTTTCCATGTCAATGGTCCCAATCTAAAATTACATGATAATTAGCTGGAAGGGTTCAAGGCCATGTTGAGCCGTATTTGATCTGTGAGGATTAAGCAGGGATTAATTTTGTCACTGGGATTGCGGGACTAATGCGAGTGTGGAAACTAGGACTAGGACAAATTTAATCACATCTGTGTTTTGATGCAGTCTAGACAAAATTATGGACTTTTATCCCTCGTTTGGTACATCTTGGGACTAAGGTGGTGTTTGTTTTTACTTAATGCTTAATATAATTTTTTTGAGCTTAATCTTGAGATAGTACTTAATAGCATTAAGTATTAAGTTGTTGTTTTTTAACATTAGGTAGTGAGTAGGGATGGCAAGGACTGGGATTATTTTGGGTTCAAGTCAGGCCTCATTCTTAATGGGTAATGTTTAATTTAATTTTAATCGGGTTTTAATTGGTTTGGGTTTATTTTTCACCGAATCCGATCTGGGTTCGAATGTTATTGTTACTCTGTAAAACCCGAAAAAATTAGAAATTTTCCAAAATGGCAAAATATGAATAAAATATCAAAATTATTAAGCGTGGGGGGTTCGAGAGAAGCTAGAAATTCTCTAGATCTCGGATGATGGCTTGAATTGCCGTTAAATTAGGTCTCGCGAAATCTAGTGACCTAGAAAGATTTCGTCGAATTATGAGACAGCGGAAATTTTCCGTTTTAAGGTGATAAGTTCTTAGGTGAAGGCTTGGGGACGGAATTTTACTGCAAAATCTGTGAAAGTTAGGAAATGGTTTGAAATTTAGGATTAAGTTTAAAAATAAAGTGGGCGAAAGAAATAAAGTGCTGATTTAGAAGCGAGTAAGATAGAAACCAAATATAGATAAATGTATCCAAAATAGCCAATAATAAAAATGTGCGATTATGTTTTAAAAATAATTTTTATTATTTTATTTTATACTTTAATATAAGTAATAATTATTATTATTTGATAATATATTAGTTAATAAATTTTTGTTTTAAATTTTAGTTACATTAATTATTTTTGTAAAACTATAAAAAATTTTGTCCCAAGTTTAGTCAGAAGCGAGGACCCACTAATTTGGGTGGTTAAGCAAGACAAAAAATAACTCGCATTATTTAATTTTGATAAGGTTTAAGTCGGTCCGTCTGAAATATTTCTTGACTTATTTAATTTTATCCCGAAAATTAGTCTAATCTCATAAATCTGAAACTAAAGCGTAGGCGCTAGTATATGTTGTCCCGGAGTTGAAATCATTAAATATTCACATAGGACAAAAACACCTAATAAACTATCTTCTTCTCTTATGGTAAGTTTCCACAAATATGGGGTTATCATCTTTTAGACAAAGGATTAAGGACCCAAGCTTTAAATAAATATTGAGTGCTAAAGTGAAGATACATAGATATTACCATTTTCATCCTCTTATTAAGCCACGTGTTCTAGGATGGAAAAGGCATTGTTTGGTAAAATAGTTTTATGAGAAAACTTTGGAAAAAGATAATTATAATGTCTGAAAAAAAATATTAAATTTGTTGGTTGAAATAATTGGAAAGCCTGTATACTCTTTTGTGATGAAATATTCACGCAGGGATGATGTTGAGTTCAATTGTGTAGACAATGAAGCCGAAATGACCATGCATGATGCGACCACCTAAGTGGAAAGTTTTGACTGTTTGAATTTGGAGCAGCCATCATATTAGACTGATAGCGAAAGGAGCCTTCCTGCAAAGAAGAGCATATGAATGATTTTCAACCCTTCCCCTTCCTAGACATCTTCCTCTTCAATAAGTAAATTTATATTTTCTATACAGAATCTGAACCTTTCTTTAGAAGTGTTATAACTAGATATATAATTTCATATTCTGAATGTAAAAGGTGTAAAATAAACCAAGTAAGAAATATTATAAAGAGTTTCCTCTCCCATAATCTCTTATCTAGAAAATCCTATTTCATTATATTTCTTTTTTTCATTTACTTAGAAATAATTAGTTTTTATCTTCCTATCTCATCGTTCCTCCACTAAGATCTGGACTTTCTTTTTTATTAAAATGATTTCTTCTACCCGATTTGAGTTTTCATTCCATTTTCCTTTATTATTATTTTTTTGTCTTTGTTGTCGGTTGATGCGATTATGATTGTGTGAATTAGTATAACGGTTGTTATTCGTTGGTATTTGTGTGGGTGATTCGGACCGCGAAGGTTTGTTTCGATAAGGCGAGAAAGTCGTATAAAATCATGTTCGTCAATGATAACAACAGATGTAATCTTGTTCTACCAGCGTCTTAAGATTCTTTGGGTTATATAGCTTGCCCGAGCCGTTTTTATTATTGTGTCTGATTACAACATTGTTTTGGTGTAATGCATTGCTAATATGAATCAGCGAAGTGTATAAAAAAACCAATATAATTATCCTTAGATAAATCTTATATTAATTCTCAATTCTTCATCAGAATAGGAAGGATAAATAAATAAAGAAAAGCATAAAAATGTTACTGATGAGTAAATTCTTAATTTTCTGCCCTTTTCTTCTCTTTTTCTCTGTCATATCTCTCAAACTCCCCAAGAATTCAACTAGGCAGCAAACTTGATTGGCAGTTTGAAGAAATCATAATCTAATTTAGGTCACATCTACCTAAAAGAGTATAACTTTTGATAAGATATAATTTCTCTTTCAATTAAGTATAGCTTAGATGATTGTATATCTCGTTTTCTAAGAGACAGTTGACGTATTTCTTTTCTTTTTCTTTTAATTATAACAGGACTATTTAAATCTTGCCTTCATTTTGTTTCCTTACCCATTTAATAAATTGATTGAGAATTGGTTCCTTTAATTTTTATAACTCATGTATTTTTTTGGGGGTACAAATTAAGGGTCCATTTCTTCTTCATGTTTAATAACCAACTAAATCAAATTTGAAACAAAAATTAAGATTTAATTAATTTATTGTTTTTTTAATATTTAAATTTTTATGCATAGATACATTTAATATTTGATACAACATATGCATATATGAAAAATAAGGCCAAGTAGACATGGAAGTGGGAGAAGTTAGAGATCCTGGAAGTGATAAAATTGTTAATATTTGGAAGAAACTTCTATTCATGCATCAGTATATGATAAGAAATTTCTTGGAAATATGAGGATAATTTTCGGCAGAGGATGAAGGAAACAGAATGGAAAAGATTATGGAAGAAAGTTAGAACCCATATGATCATGACAGTTAAGATATATAGACATGTTTCCTACAGGTTTCCGATCATAGAAATTAAAGTTTTTCGAATTGCTTTGGAAAGTTTTCAACGATTTCCTCTAACTTGCAGACATATAAAGTAACCGGCTGCTGCAAATTGCATATAAGCCATCTGATCAGACGCATAGTAGCTTCATCATCATAGAAGGTCATTGACTTTGAGAGTGCGCTTGACGTCAAAGTCGTTACATCATCTATGGGCATCATTTTTCTCTCACCCAGATGCTTCCTTCATCATTCCGAGAAGGTTCTTTTATACATACATTATTTGATCACCCATCACTTTTCCATAAATAGAAAGGAAAGGCTTTATGGCCCCTCTTGTATCCTCTACAACTCTCCCCCTCTTTATCTTTTGCCGTCTTTGGCTGCTTCTATGAAATAGTATTCTTCCGATAATGGCTGCCAAACGGTTTTTGAATGATTTCGGGTCCGACCAGGATCAACCGAAAGAGAAACGGACTAGAACTAGACCTTTCTTCACTTCGTATGTGTTACTATGTGTTTTTTTTACTATAAAAGCTTGTAGTTACAAGGATTTGAATCTTGATATCTTGAATCCCTTTCTACCTTTTTACCATTTGAGTCAAGTCTTTTCTGTGTCAAATTGTGCTTTTCTGTTTATTGCTAAAGGAATAAAATCTCTTACTTGGTCTTGTTTCTTTACAGTGTAATTGGAGAAGTTCTTATGGGGAATTCATTGCAGAACATCTGTACAGCCTTGGAACCAATGCTTAGAAGAGTGGTATGTTGATGAAATTAAAAGAAGTTCGAAATTTCAATATTCTTGGAGGAAATTTCTGGTTTCTTATTTTTTGATATGTTTGTAGGTGAATGAAGAGGTGGAGAGTGGAATTCGCTCATGCACTTTCACTAGGTCTCCTTCTTTGCGAATTCAAGCTCTGGAACCATCAAACTTGCAACTGATCTTCACTAAGAAGCTGTCGCTTCCGATATTCACCGGGACCAAGATAGGAGACGCCGATAACAGCCCACTTCAACTCCTTGTCGTCGATAAAATCGGTGATCAAATGGTTCCGGCGACTCTATCTTGTTCTATCAAAGTAGAGATCGTAGTTCTTGACGGCGACTTCCCGAAAGGGGACTGCAACACCTGGTCCGGCAAAGAATTCGACAAAAATATTGTGAGAGAAAGACCCGGCAAGCGACCGCTGATAGCCGGAGACGTGATTGTTACAGTGAGGGATGGATTTGCGGTGATCGGCGACATCGAATTTACCGATAATTCTAGCTGGATACGAGGTAGGAAGTTCAGGCTCGGTGCAAGAGTTGTTCCGGGGAGCCGCCAGGATGTTAGTATCCGTCAAGCCATCACAGAAGCTTTTCCTGTTAAAGACCACCGTGGAGAATGTAAGCTCAACCAAACTTTGATTCTTGGTTATATTTAAAAAAAAGATTTAGCATCACATGCTATAAAATCAAGTACTGCGATAGAGAATGTATATAGGTTTATTTGTTTGTTACTTTGAACTGGTCATTGGCTCACTAGTGATTTTTTTAACTTTCTACATTATTATTTTATGGGGGGTTGATGTGATAAATGCTTGATCTTATCAGCAACAATTAAACCCTAAATGCTTATAAAATCAGGTACTGCATGATAGAGAATATATATAGGTTTATTTGTTACTTTGAACTGATCATTGGCTCACTATTGATTTTTTTTTTTAAATTTCTACATTATAATTTGATTGGGGGGTTGATGTGATAAATGCTTGATTTTATCAGCTATAATCAAACCCTAAATGATTATAGGACCAGCTGACTTCCCATCCATTTTAGTGTTTGTTTGAAATGAAAAAAGACAAAAACTTGGTACAGCAAACCAACATGTGTGGCTCACATGGTGGTCAAATTTATCCATATGAGATTGATTAATTTGTGGCTTGAAGCTAGTTGCACCATGATTCCTTATTTTTGATTCGATAGGCTGAATTTCAATGGGAGGTAATAAAGGCCTCTCACATCATACAGAAAGGCCATTTCCCTTTTATCCTCTGAAATCGATTATCTTATAAATTCCAGTGGGGCAATCATTTGGTCTTTTTTCCTACATAAGATATCTGCTAACTAGATTAATTACTTTGCCCACTTGTACAGTATACAAAAAGCACCATCCACCCATGTTGAAAGACGAGGTATGGCGCCTAGAGAAGATCGGAAAAGAAGGGGTTTTCCACAAGAAGCTGGCCTCCGATAACATTAACACAGTACAAGAGTTTTTGATGCTGTTCGTTGTCGATCCGCAAAAACTTAGAACGGTAAGTTAATGTCCCTTTCTATGTTATATGAGATTATTTGCTACAACTTATTCAGTAATTCTTCAATGATATTTTGCAACAGATATTAGGCCCCGGGATGTCAGAGAAAATGTGGGAAGTAGTGATAAAGCATGCCAGAGAATGTGAATTAGGGAAAAGATTGTATGTACTAAGAGGATCCAATTTCACCGTTACCTTGAATCCCATATGTCAAATTGTGAGGGCGGATATTGATGGACAGACTTATGCTCAGCGACAACTATCAAATATCGACAGGGTACGTTGACCTTCATGCATAATTTTTTTTTTCTGTACTCCTTTAATCACAATATTCTTATGTATATATTCATTTGGCATTTGCAGTCCTACATTCAGAACTTCGTTATACAAGCATATTCAAATTGGAATTCATTAGAAGAGGTTGATGGAGGTTTGAATGAGACTGCCCTACTAACACAAGGTATTTAATTTTAATTCAAACCTATCCTTTCATAATTTGCCCTTCTTGAATCAGGAAGTCTATACTAATAAACAAGTGATGCCTGAAAAACTATAGGAGAGCTAGGTGAGCAGAATCCTAATAATCAGGAGACCATGGCAAGAGCGCCAGTACAGCTTCATGGATACTACCTTACTGATAAGAGTAGTATGGAGGTGGGGTATGCAGATGTAGGAAGCAGCAACTGGCAGATGAGTGCTACATATTACGACACACCGGTTGACGTTGGCGTCGGCTATTGCATCACGGAGTCCTCACCGGACAGCGATATAAGGCAGTCTTCAAGGCCTTTTAATGGGAGCTGATGAAGCAAGATATTGCATGATCATTATTTGCGCATATGAACATGAACCAGTAGCTGAATCCTCTCCATCATCGTGCCCCCCGATGAATATCTGGTGCAAGGAGATGAGATTTCATCCAACATGATTCCTAGTTTTCTGCTGGGAACATGTGCAATAGTACAGCCGTGCTCCTATTTTTGATAGGAAAAATAAATAGCTAGTTGCTAACAGCTCTTGTGTAGGCAGTAAGCAAGATCAATAAATTAAGGTTCTGAAGAGTCAAGCAACCATTTCTTTCAAAAGAAATTTTGGAAGTCAGTGAAGTCCATGGTCAGGCACATCACTTTTTCCCTACTTTTGTTTTTCATAATTGGGGTTTTTGAGATCCATCTCTTGGGAAAAGGTAAACATATATGAGTTGATCTGGAATATTAAAATTAATTTTGTGCTTGAACAATTAAAACACATAAAAGAGATTATAATTTTTCATTTGCTTAAGGAAAAGGCTTTTGGTTGTTTAAGAATAACAAATGTTTCCACTTGATAGCCATTAATGAATATATCTTTCAAAATAATACAATTTTTTTTTTTTTTGATAAATCTAAATTGGATAAACTTTGATTTTTATAGTCAATTAATTAAATTAAATTTTCTAAAAATATGAAAGTTTTAAGGATCTTGACTGCAATATATTTTTATACATTAGTACACTCCAAAACAGAGCCGCACAGTTTGTTTCTACATAATTTCAAATCTATTTGCATAGGAAATAGATATGGCCTCTTTGAAATTTGAACTACAAAACTATGGGCCTAGGGAATATCGACATTATTCCAGGTAGTACACCCACTGAAGTTTAGTACATGAATTATCATATTAAGCCATAAGGAATCTTAAAAACTAGGGGCTATGATTGGCTATTAATTAATTAAACTAGTGGACATAAATTAATTTTAAAAAAAACCTTGGACTGTCCTTTCTAGTTTCGACCACCGTGGAAATTACATCAAGTATATGGCAAAAAGCTTAGAGAAGAGATTAAAGAGAGATTGAAAAAGGAGCCCTCAAAAATCAAAGGAATATGGAAGCCACACGTCTCTATAATATATTGTTTAAAATATTCTCAACTAGAACAAGCTTCTCGGTCAATTTCGCATTGACCAATCAATTTGAGGAAACTCCCAAGAAATTTAACTCTACATGGATCGGCATCGAATATGACTATTTTTTCACTTCTGAATTATAAAACTAATCAAGCAGCTTGAATCATTTCTTAAATAAAATTTGTAATTAGACAACTACATAATATTTTAGTAAAAATTAAATTGTATAACTTCTATTAATGAAGATTAATATTTAAAGTCAAAAGAAAAAAGTGTTTAAGTTAGACTTAGTAGTAATGTTTTAAAAATCGATCCAATCCATGCTATTAAATTTGAATTAGACTCAAATCAACTGGTTAACAATAATGAACTGAACGAGCTTAGCTGAGCTTCGAGCGGTTTCTTGACAACGAGATCCACCCTCAACATGCGTGCGTAATGCCACTAAATGCTAGTTGAAATAATTTTATAACTATCTCTTTTATCTTATAAACTACCAATGTGGGATCCGTATTTTGATTGAGGAAAATCAATGGGGCAACCGACCCTTCTGCCTTGTTGGCATAATAAGCCCAATAGCCCAATGAAATAGCCTAGCATCCATAGTACTGTCACGTCACTTGAGTTGTTGTGGGGCTTTATAAAACTTAATTTTCTGATGAGCCTTTGTTTTGAGGGGAAACTGCTTCAGCTTACAGGAATGGGCAGTTAAGAAACTAGTGACTTACATTTTCACCTTAAATATTGTACCACCAGATTACTATTTTGGTTGAGAAATTCTTAACAAACAAAGATTATATATTATATTACAATATATATTGATATGCCAAAATTTTCTTTCATTTTTAATATATTTTCATTTTTTTTTTCTCAAAAATATATAGTTTATATAGAAATATTATACATGTTTTTGTTAATAAATTTTAAAATACTAATTTAATTATATAAATATATTAAATATTATTAATTATATATTTAAAAATATTTTAAATTGAAATAAAATATAATTTACATATTTATTATGTTATTAGTCGGACGATTTTTTTAGTAGCACTAAGGTAATTCATATCATAAGATTCCTTTCCTATGTGCTGTCCAAAAACCATTACTGATTCTAGTCTAGTACTAATATATAAATAGTACACTTCATGACAGTAGCGTTCTCGCAAATTCACTCATTTCTTTCATGAACTTCACCACCATGCTACAGTTACACCCCCTCTTCTTTCTCCTGGTTCTCTCCATCTTCACCACCGCCGTCGTCTCCGACCCTGCCGGAAACCTATCGTCACCGTACTGTCCGACATATGACTGCGGTAACGGTGTACAGATAAGGTACCCTTTCTGGCGCCTAGACAACACCACCTCTACCCAATTTTGTGGGTACCGTGACTTCGGTCTCACCTGCTCCGACTCCGGTGAGCCGATACTGACTCTACCCACTGATTCATACTACGTCAAAAATATCAGTTATGACGATTATACCCTCACACTGGTGGATATTGACATTGTGGACCAACCATGCCCCAGGGCGCGTCACAACCTTTCAATCAATGCTAATGTTCCGTTGTCTTACTCCTCTAAGGATTTGAACCTTACCTTTTATTTTAATTGCACTTCTAACTCTTCTTCTTTAGAATCTATAGAGTGCTTGGGATTCAGTGGGATGCGGTCTTATGTTTTTATAGTGGGGGAGGAGATGGAGGATTTTGATTTGTTGGAAACTTGTGAAGAGAAGGTGGTAGGACGGTGATGGAGGCGGAGATCATCAGTGTTGAGAACTTGAGTAGTGGGTTTGGTGGGGCCATGAAGAAGGGGTTTGTACTTGATTGGAGAAGTCTTAGAGATTGTGGAGAGTGCGAGGCACGTGATGGGCTGTGTGGGTACAATATTGCTCAACGGGAGGACTTGTGCTTCTGCAAGGATGGCTCTATGAGCAGGGGTTACTGTAAAGGTACGTTCTTCTTTACCCTTGTTAAAATTTGAAGATTACGATGATTTGTTTATATAGCCTTTGGTTCAATCGCATGATCCGGTGGGCATGCATCTAAAGGGCCATTTTGTGGTCGGCCCATTTGAGAGCCCAATATTGGGTGGAATAAAAAAGGGTTCGGCCCATTAGATGCGTTAACCCAACTGTGGGAATGAACACTATGCGGCGTTCGGCCCATATATCCTCATAGTTTTTTAACCTTTCTTGTTTCTCTGGCATTATTGTTTATTTGACCTTTCTTTTCATATGCCTCGTGATAGAGGTATAAAAAAGTCCATGATGTTTGACCATACATCTAATCCCTTGCTTAACTTTTCGCCCAACGCCGTCCCTAATTTTTGCTCATACTCAAATATATCCATACACAAACGAAGAACCGACGGCCCAACAACATCGCCGATACTTTACATAATTCATTGGATGCCATTACGCCATTGACGCGGCATGTAAAGTTAAGAATGTTGCACGTCCGGTTATCATCATAACTTCTCATAATTCGCAGAAAAACATATTTGAGCCACAACAAACGCTAAAAGCAGACGAATCCAAAAAGTTTAAGAACCAAAATGTGACTTATGGTGTCACGGCCGCTGACGTGACGAGAAGAATGTTGGGACGTCCGTCATTCATTCGTTAACTTTGTTGATGATAAAAACCTATTTGAGTTACAAAACAAACATTAAGGACAATATTGATTCCAAAAAGCTTGTTCAAAATGTGACTTCATTACTAAACATCATGCATATACGACTTTATCCCCGTATACCCATATATTCAAGCCAATAAATATTATTAGTCAACATTACATTTGAACCCCTATATTCAAGCCAATAAATATTAGTCAACATTACATTTGATAAAGCATCAACGGGAGGAAAATTTTAGAGAATGGAAAAGTTACAATCTCAATATGTTTAATATTTTATGTCATTTCCCCTATCACTACAAGAAATTCCTAGTTTACCGACAAAAATTACCGACGGACAAATTGCTATAATTACCGGGACACGGAATAATATCGACTAACAAGATATTATCTTTCCACATTTTGCTACCATTTACCGAATAGAAGATCTACTTAGAAAAATTAATATCGACGCAAAGCTGCCCGTATGCACCTTTCCCACTATATAAAGTACCAACTTTGCGCACTATTTACCGACAAATACCTAATGAAAATTAATAATGACGGAAGCGTTCGCAGAATTTTCCATTTACCGACAGAATACTTACGGAAAATTACCGACGGGAAGTGTTTCGGGAGGTAATTTTCCATTTACCAAACTTAATACCTACTTTAACATTACCGACTCGGTCTGCAGTAAATTTTATCTTTGATACTTTTTTCAAATATTTATCTTTAATACTTGACATTATTAAATATAGCTGCACTATAATAATATTTTAAATTTTATAAAATGAAATAATTTTAATGTTTAAAATCCTAATATATCCAAAAGAATTAAAATTAATTATTTTATTCTAACTAATATATATATATATATATATATATATATATATATATATATAGTATATATATATATATATATATATATATATATATATACGCTTATTTTGCAATTAATATAACAAGTTTACTTAATGATATATAATATTTTCAATTTATCTTAACATTGCTTATCAGTTGCTTAGCCTGGGATCCTCCATGCTGCAAGCTTCGCTGCTCCCAGCTCAAAACCTCAACGATATATTTTTTCTTTGAGCTTTGAGAACTCAAAAATACTCGACTGATTTTCGCAGTAAATTATCGACAGACATCATTTTAATTCACTTAGATTTCATTCCCATTTCTCAGTAGATTTTCCCCAACTTTACCTACCACTTTTCCACAATTTAGCGACGGAATCGTGAGGTAATTTACTCACGGATTGATTTTCCGTTGGTAATTTATTTACCTACGCTACAACAACCTACGAAATATAAGGCTGCTTGCATTCGTAGCACTTAATTACCGACGGAATTATTTATATTACCTGGGCGTAATTTTCCGAGGAAATCACACTCATTGTAGAAATATGATCGTTTCGATCATATTTTTATATTTAATTTTCATTTGTTTTCCTTTCAAAATCTTTAATAATATTCTTCTTTATATATTTTTATGATTGTTGGAGTTAGGTTCCATGTCTGTAGGCTAACCCGATTCAATCCAATAAATGGTAGAGAGAAAAGATTCGTTCTTCTTCTTTCCTTCCCCTTCCAACTACTGCTAGTATCAGGAAACAGAAGAAAAGAAGATGTTCTTTTCTCATAAAAGTCTTTGCGAAAGCATGAGGGTAAGCATATGTGTTGTGGAAACAAGAATGAGTCTTATCCTCGTTGTTTTTATAAGCTTGACATGGACATTTAAAAGATAATTCCTAAGAAGGTTTATTTTCGATGATCATATTATTTGAGTCGAATAAATAGTTTAAACATATTCAAATAAAATTGGACCCGTGCTTGATATGGTAGGATGTGAGAGACTGAACCATAGCTAGAAGATTTAGAAACAATACATTGGTGTTGGAGTAGGACTCAATACTCAAAATATAGAAATGAACGGACACCCTAAAATTTACTCAATTCAGAAACATCACTCTCAATCATTTCGCATTAAACTTGTCAAGACTAATTGGCGTTTACTTAGTCAATCCTTAAAGTCGGTATTAAATGGGGGCAAGTCATTCTGCTATGTACGCATTTTTCCATTAGCTATAACATCCAGCACTCATCAGTCTCCTTATATCTCCTAGCTACTTCCCGGCCCTTAATTCACGTCCCATTAGATATATCTCCTCGAGATGCTTCCCAAGAACTTCTTCCCATCTGCCCACTTCATCTCAACCATCATCTTCCTCCTTTCTAATCACTTCCCGGTATCGATCCTGTGTGAAGCTTTTCAAAATGTGGTATGCGATTTTCCAGCCCTATGTGATGAATTAGGCAAAATTGAGTACCCTTTCTGGGTAGATGGGCACCAACCAGCTGGTTACTGCCGTCATCCGGCCTTCAAGCTCGACTGTTGGGGATCTAAGGCCACCATTGAGATAAAGAACCAAACATATGCTGTCATTAGCATCGATTATGAGGCTCAAATCCTGACGATTGCATTAGTCTTATACCATGGCTTCTTTGGGGATATAGTTTGTCCTGAAAGGAATGCAACCATGAATTTTTCCCCCTTCGAGTACACGTCCAACACCCAAAACGCCACTTTGTTATACGACTGTCCCCCGAAGTTTGAACATCCCGCAACTTGGGACTTCCCCTGTTTGAAAGACGGTGTTCCAAACCATGCTTATGTTGTGGTAAATACGTCTTTGGCGACTGAATTGTTATGCAGATGCGGGGGTGGTACTGTTGTCATCCCGGTCCTTGCAACCACTGCTCAGGGCTTTATGAATCATTCCTTAGATTTTCATGAAGTTCTAGACGAAGGGTTTGAGGTGAAATGGACATTAGAGGAGGGAGAGTGTAGAGATTGTGCAGAATCTGGAGGTGGATGCGGATATAATTGGTGTTTGGACCAGCCTAGTTGTTACTGTCCTGACAAACCTTATTCAGCAACCTGTCCAACTGTAAAGCCGCCCCCACGGATCGCACCAACTCCAACAGCTTTGTATTCGCCTAAGTCATCAAGTATGTTTCCCTTTCCTTCTCAATATTTCCATCTCCATTCTTTCTGCACTGCTGCTTTTGTTCGATCAAAACATCTGCAGCGATTAAAAAAAATATGCTTCTTGATTTAATGGTGGTGGGCTAATTCATTATTTTGCTTCATCTGGTTGAAGGAGAGAAATCGTCAATCAATTAGGTCATCAGAACTGGGACCCCTCTAGGATAATACACATTATGCCGTGTTTGGCTATTTACAATTACATGCTTCCTATAAATTTTTGGTCTTCTAGCCATGTTTGTCCATATAGCGTCGTTTTTTGGGCTTTTTAGACATTTAATGTAAAAATAAATTTTTTTTAAATAATATAGGTTTAAAAAATATTTCTAAATATAATATAGTTTTTACCATATGGAAAGTGTTTTCTAAAAAGACACTTCCTAAAAATGTTTTTTCATGTGACACTTTCCAAAAATTTAAAAATTTTACACCAAAAGTATCTTTTGAAAAAACACGTTTATAATTTCTCGAATGTTTTCAATTGACACCGAAAGATTCAAGACACGCTTTTATAATTTTGGGCACTTTGGTTTAAATTGAAAAGCTGCTTTCTTCAAAAACACTTTTAGCTTTTTTCAATTTTTTAAAATGCGATTTTGAAAAACACTTTCTAAATTATTTTGCTGATGTGAATAAAACTATATTATATTTTATATTATTTTTCAAACTATATTTTTTTAATATTTTTTTTAAAATTTTTTATTATTTTTCGGAAAGCTCCGTCGTTCTTTTGCCTGCAACTTTACATTATTAAAAGAGAAAAAGTGTTGGGGGTCACTCCATGTATGTATGGTGTCTCCCTAGTGGAAACAGGTTTGCCCCTCTTAATTACCATAATATAATCATTTTATTTATTATTTGTAAAGTCATATAGAGGGTTTATCAAAAAAATGACCCATCCAATTTGATTCATAGTTTGAAATATAATAATTTGTTTTTGCTGGTTATTTATATATTAAAGAATTAATTTTGCATAATGAAAAGCTGCTTTAGCAAAAGATACGTTTGGTCCCGCCAACCACGTTTTCCATACAGCAAGCAGTATGAAAGCGTGTTGAATAATTTCTGGGTGTGTTGCATCGTGATGTTTCCGCAGAAATGTATGTACCTATTAAGGTCAACCAGTCCTTTTGAATCAATCAACTATTCAAGTCCTTACGTGTTTGTTTATATTTTCATCCTGATCTCTGCTCCTATCTATTATTCTTCTATCTACTCCCGTGCGGTTTAGCTTCTGAGGATGCATATCATCAATTTCTTCCCATCCCCACTTATCATCTCAGTCATCCTCATAATCTTCATCTTCCTCCTCTCCCACGATTCTTACTGTAGACTTCCTGCATGCGCAGAAGGTATCCCCTATTCTAAGCACTGCGAATCTTTATTTGACTGCTATGCTATTAAGTACCCTTTCTGTAAATTCTGACCTTTACGGCATCCCAAGTTCCAGCTGCGTTGCGATAACCTACCATAGAAATCATGTCCCAGAAATATTTTGTCCTCGACATCCATTATGATAATCGAATCCTGGGCCATTAAGTCAGTCACGATTTTTTCCATGGGAATATTGTTTGCCCTGAACCCGAAACGAAAATGGATTTTTCTATTTTCAAATACACTCCGAACAATCAAAATGCCACTTTGTTCTATGATTGTGACGATGAGCCTCCAACTCCATCCAGTGTTCTTTCGTGTACGAAAGAAGAAGAGACAGAGCATCCTTGTTTGGTCATGGATACAAATATGGCTAATCAATTAGCAAGCAGATATGGGCCTGGTGTCGTTGTTCCAGTTCTTGCGACTTCGGCTCGAGGCTTTGAGAATCATTCTTTAAATGCAAACGGGGTTTTGAGTCGAGGGTTTGAGGTTGAATGGATTAATGTAGACAAAATGGAATGCAGACCATGTGTTGGTTCTGAGGATGTTTGTCGACATAACTCGACTTGGCAGAAGTCAATTTGTGCGTGTGATCAGTCCGGTGACGATTCTCACCCAATCTGGTGTCCAAATCCACCGGCATATCCTCCAGCGACTTCAAATTCGGCTTCAAATCCTTCTAAATCAAGTATGTTCTCTTCTTCCTTCATCTCCTTTGACTGTTACCTGATTCATGTGCTTTCGGCCGGAAGATTCTTGTTTTGGTGTTTTTATTTTTATTTTGAGGTAGGAGAAATGAAGTATTCTTGACCATCTACTGAATAATTTGGATACCCCCAGGGTTTGTCCAGATTAGGCCACCCTAATCATCTCACTAAAACTAATTTGATTTATTCCTTTCACGTCTTAAGTTCATTTGGGTGAATTAATTTTAATTCTTAAGTTCACTTCTGACCTATCCAGATGCATATCCATTTCTCCCCACTCTTCTCGTCTCGGTTTTCATCTTCTTCCTCCCTCCCTCCGCCGTCACATCCAAAATTTGTATCCACCGATGATGTTGGGGAAAGATTCTACTGTGCGCTATCTAAAATAAATTTACTCAAAATATATTAAAATATCAGACATCTATTTTAACTAACCACTCTTTCAAAGCTCAATTCCTAACAACGCTTATCTATTTTAAATATTCATTTCAATTAACTTTAACTAACTTTCAATAATAAAATTTAAAATACTATTTAGTATGCCATGTCATCACCATATTGTTCCTGTTTTGTATATTAATTTTCTGAAAATTTTCTATTTTTTTCAAAGTTGTTTGAAATTTTTTGTTCTAATTGTTTTATAATTTGCTTTATATTTTTAGGGAGAGAAATGAGGTCATGGGTTAAATAAGCAAGCATGAAATGATAACAAATAAATTCACATTAAAATAGATAAATTAAACGGTAGCTACGAAATGGGGATACCAAGAAATAAATTTCCTCTAGAACGGATTTGTGAATAAAACAATTAAAATACTTGCTGAGTGGGTTTACCTAAATTTCTTGAGATGTTTCTCTTAGAGAAAAGCATTGGTGAGAGGTTGAGTGGAAAGCAGAGGCGTATGCTGACACGATCTAACTTTGCATTCGCTTAAGAGAAAATTTTCTCTGCTTTATTCAAACTTTTCAAAACAAGTGAAAAACGCGCTTAGCTATTTAGACAAGACGAAAACAAATTTTCAAAACAAAGAAATGAATTCACTATTTTCAACATTTTATATAATGACCAAAACAAGGCAGAAAAGCTGCTCGCTTTCGAATTAAATTCAACCAAATTAACCAAATGCAGGCCAAATGAAACGTATTTTCAACCAAATTCGGCACGAAACGCATTTCCGAAACGAAAACTAAAAAGATTGAATACATCAAAATTTTCATATTCGAATTCCGGATAAATAAAATTTTCAAGCGCTTTTAACTAAACGCTTTACAACCCTACTTTTTACCGACGGACAAACCTTACTCAACAAGCTGTCCAATTCTAGATTCAAGAATTTATCCTTCTTCTTGCCATATTTTTTATGTCGATTTCTCCTTTCTTGGTTCTCCTGTTTGGCGGGATGAATCTTCTTGGGGCATCCGAACGTGATTGGGTAGTCAGAATTTAGGAACGATTGGTTTTTTTTATACGACCATGTGCTATTCTAACAGGGCTCAGCATTCAATTTAGAGGGGTATAAATGAACGGAAATAGCCTTGTGGCTTAGTGGCATAGGAGCCTGAGAAACAGTTCTTTGTAATTAAGTGTCAGAATCGAAGCCGAAATTTACTCGCTGAACCGCCAATATACTCGCTTGTTAAGTTTCAGCTTGAACTCGTTTATTAAGTTAAACGAAGTCGAAATTTCGGTTCGTAACATCATTTCATGTCAGAAGCTTAAACGAAATGGAAATGCAGCCACCCCAAACTCTGGCTCACACCAAACGCGCCACGACAGCCGCGAAAGCAGTTCGTTAATCCCGCCAGCGAACTGCTCGCGAATGCGTCGCAATACTTAATGTCATGCACAACAAATTTTTCATACAAACGAATATCGATGCATTATAACTCTTGAACTTCAATCAAGCGACCGAACTTTTATCGTCTATCTTTAATTTAGTTATACGTCGGCCATTTTAAACGAACATTTTTTTAATTCCCAACATCATTTCGGCGCCGTAGTTAAACGAGCCGACCGAAGATCCTCAAACTCCGCCCTCGTCACCGTAAATCACTCGCGGAATGCTGCCGCGAGCCAGCCTCAAGTAATCCAGCCGCGAACAGTTCGTTAACCAAGCTCCGAACAAAGCCTCAGGTTAAACGACCGAGCCCTAACACCTCAAACTGGCCACAACTTCAGAACAGCTCGTGAACAAAGCCTTCCGGTTCCTCACTCTTTAAAAAACCGAATTCTGCACCCAAGCCCGTCTAATACTCGACTCGACCGACTCCTGCCACACCCTCATCCTGTAGCGCCCTTCCTCGTCGGACTCCACCGGGTCTGGCCCCCTCTCACTCCATCTACTTTGCTTTTGAAATTTTATTAAGTTAACCTTAATTTTATTTTTTATTTCTCTCTAAAAAAATTCTCATTTTTTCATTGTCTATTTCTTTTCTTTTTTGGTGAGAAATAAAACAAATCAAGGTTTCTTAACTTTATTTTTCCCCATTTCGTTTCTGCTTACCCTTGGAACTTTGACCGGTATCCATTTCCTTCTTCCCTTTATTTCTTTTGTTGCTCTGTTTTAATTTTTTGTTTTTGTGAGTGGTATTACTACACAGATGATCAAAAGCCTGAAAATCAAAGACACGGGAGATATGGGTTCATTTCTAAGATATGAATGAATTACATTGTAATTTTAACTTTTGAAAACACCAATTTTGGAAATTATGCTTTAATTAGTTTTTAAAATATTTGAAAGTAAGTATTTATGAAAAAAAAATAGTAACAATAATTAATAAAACCAAACAAATCTAAAAACTGAAGGTAAGACGAGAAGAGTCAAGGTAGTGTAGCATCTTATCCTTAAATTAATTATTCTTTATTAAAATAATTTTGATATTTTGTAGATATTATTGGTTGTCCCATTAGTATAAATGTACAACGTTGTCTGCCTGTGATGCATCGTCACCATCGAACCATATGATTATGTCATATGTTGTAAATTTCTGCGAACACACCCAAATATTTGACTGCCTGATTGTATAACACAGATTAGGGTTGTGGAATTCCTTTTTTCTTTTTTAATTCATATGCTTTGTAATTTTCCACATAGTGGAGAATGGGAAAGCAGAAACTTGAATCTTGAGAGAGTAGGTTAAGTTTGACAAGCAACAGTGTGATCGGAGATGAAATTAGAAAAGTGTTTATATAAGTCAAAGTCTGCCATTAAGAAATCGTTATCATTGATTAAACGTGTATAGAAATAAGGGCATTTGTTTACCCAGTCAATGACCTGTGATGCTCATATTCTATTTTAGTAACTCGGGAATCTGAGCAAAACAAGAATTGGGGTTGCATTGCGCTTGATCTTTTCCCTTTCTCTCCATATTCCTTCTCATTCGTTGATCTGCTCATGGTATGTGTAAAATTTTTCCCATCAGTTCAACTTCATCTCCTCCAAAATGCAGCCTAATTTTTCTCCTGATCTTTCTTTCTCTTCCCCTCATCCTCTTCCTCTTCCTCTCTCTCCCATCGCTTGCCACGCTCTCTATGCCTAGACGATTATCAATATTCAAACTGCAGTTCTCCCTTTGATTTCAAGTGCGGGAATTTCGCGGGCGAAATTAGGTACCCTTTCTGGGTCGATGGTCAACAGCCGGAGTACTGTGGTCATCCTTTCTTCAAGCTCTACTGCCCGGAAGGCGAACATGCCATCATAGAGTTAAAGTCCCAAAAATATGAAGTCCTTCACATCGATTATGGATCTCAAACCCTAAAGATTGTAACTATGGATACTTTGCAAGAGCCTGATATTGTTTATTGTCCCTCAACCGCCGCTTATGGATGGGAATCCTTCAACTATACTTCCAATGTTAAAATGGTGGCTTTCTACTCTGACATACCATTGTTCCTCCTCCTTAATCGGTGATCATCAATCCCTGAATCTTATAATTTCTCTTGCACGGTAGATGACAAGGTCCATCAGGCTTACTTAACAACAAACATATCTGTGGCATATGAGCTTCAAAGTAAATGCGAATATAGTACTATTACTCACGACTTTCCAGTTCTTTTGGGGGAGTTGGAAGGGCTGGTCAACGGTTCATTAGGACGGCGTTGTGTAAAAAGAGGTATTGAGGGAGGCTTGAGGTTAGATGGAGAGCAGACGATGAATTATGCCATAAAAATGCAATCGCTCCGGGGAACTTGTGGATACGACATTAACTCCAACAAATCGTGTTGCTTTTGTCGCGACAAACCCCACTGGTAGACAACATGTTCATCAAGTATGTATCCCACCCTCTGCTCCCATCGTTTCTAAATTAGGTCTCTGTTTTCTATGTTCGCTGGGTTTTTTTCTTGTTAGATTAAACATATCCCGACACATGATTAGATTTATTTCTAGCTGATTCATCTGTTTTTGCTTTGATAGTCGGAGACTTGATCTTCCTAATACTTTCCTTTCTCCTATTCTTTCCTCTTTCTTTCCTCTATCCACCTCAGCTTTTACTTTTTTGAGCCACGAAAGTTGGAATATCTCTACCCTGACTTATTCATTGAATTTATCTGAACACCTCTGCCCACACCACAGTGTCCAAATCACTTCAATTTTATAACCCTTTTATGATTTATCTCCACTAAAATAATCCAGTACTTTTCTACCATTTGCTTTAATAACCCACCCAGACACACCTTCCATCTTTATTTACGCCTCATCCATCTTTTTAGTATATGAAAAATGATGTAGGTGAGAAATGAGCTGCCATTATAGCATTTCATTTATTAAGTAATAATAATAATTAATAATTAGAAAAGCCAGGCATAAACACATTGTGTTGAAAACTTATTATTTAGGCAATGAAGACATGATTTGGGTATAACAAAAAGTGAAGTATGCATAATTAAAGGACTTCAAATAAAAAGTAATATGAGTATTATGCCACCAAATTTTATGAAAATTCTAAAAGAAGAAAAAAAAAAAAACAGTGTGAGGCAAATAAAAGCTTAGAACTCTTTGAATGATCGTTGATATTCCATTTCACAAGTAATATAATGCAAAAATAAAAATTTGGGAAAGAACTCTTTTTAAAGAATATTTAAAATGTTTTAAAAAATATATATAATTTTTAATCTTAAAATTTTGGGTGAGAAAGACATTCTAGTTCTGATTCAAAGCTTTCTGGTTTTCTTTTCTCTAGGTTAATTTCATTAGCTTTTGACTTAATACATCTAACCTTTATAAGTTTGAAGTTTTGTCAAATAAATTCCTTGTTTTGAGTGAAGAATTAGAAATGAATATGATATAAAAGATATTTAATGAAATTTTCAATCAATTAGATAAATTTCCTAGTTAAAATTAAAACTTTAAGAAATAGTAATGTATTGACATAATTTTAATATTATGGATAATATTGAATATTCATTTATGTTGGAAGTGACATCATCTATCTATTTGTTTATGTTAATATAGATTATAAATTAGAACATAAGTGTAATTGTTTGGTGTATGCCCTCCTTTCAAAAAAAAAAAAGAAAAAAAAAAAAAAAATTCTCTTGGCCTCTCTCTCTCTCCTGTGGTCCGATGGAGTAGTTTATAAGAATTTAGTATTTCGATGAGTTTTCTGATATATCCTTAGAATTCTCAGTTTTCCGCTAATCCATTCCCGTTATCTTCTCAAATTGCATCTGCTAATCCTTAGTATTTCAATGTTAGAAAAATTCTCCCTGAAACACATAAACCAATTGTTTGGATATTCCAAGTAATATAAACATAATACTGTAAAATAATGGTTATTAAAGAAAAACCAAAATAAATTAAATCAATGCTAGTAAAAGCGATAATATAACCAAGTTTGAGAAAACATTCAGTCTCAGGAAATTTACAATTTCCTGCAAGACAAATTGCCTTCCACCCGCCACAGATTCCTAACGCCAGACGTTCTTAAGATAAAACTGGGCTGGTCGAATTCGCCGACAAAAGAATCACACATCGACGAACTCGGGACGATATGCTCAATCTATCACCGATAAAAGGACAAAAAGAATAAAAACTCGAGATCACGACCTTTTTATTACCTCATCAAATACCCCGACAACCTTTATAAAGGAGAGACTTGATCTTTTGGAATGCCAAATCTTTTTGGCTTCCCAAACCCTTAGAATTCCGAATTAAAATATTCATTGAATTTCGAATTAAATTATTCATTGAATGTTATGAATTAAATTATTCATTTAATGTCATTAACTTCATATAACTGAAATTCATAGAATTCGAACAAATTATGAATGACATTCATTTCATTCACTATTTCCAACAATTCTACACGAATTTAAATTAACGACTAAAGACGGCATGTAAACTCACGATGTGAACCAACGCCTTAAACCTCGCATAAAGGTGTAGTTACCTTGAGCATTCCCTTGTAAAAATATTTTACTCTATTAGCTAAATAATAGACATGATGTCCTTGAACTGTTCTACCATTTGTGTAGATGATGACATATCTCATACAAGAATTTTCCTAACACATTTCAATTCTCATTTTTATATCCATTTTGGTCATGGATATGCGTCTGGTTCTGCAAGAGTTTAATATAGGAATTGTGTCCTATTTAATTCCCTTTGGAGCGGCCCCACTTCACTCTTACATAGGTGATTTCTTAAATTAAGAGTAGCTCATGTTAATTTTTCCAATGCTTAGAGATCATTAAAAACATAACTTTACCTATTTCGTATGAGCATCACTGTTTCATCATAATAATTGACAAGGGAAGATCCCCACAATGATATAACTAAGTCTTTACAGTTTAGTTGTCACTTTTGAACCTAGATCTTTCTGAATATCTCCAAATAACTAAGTTGTGTGATTCACCATATCGACTTATTCTTGCGGGCTTTTTAGTCCTATTCCCTTCACGACTTTTCAACCAACTCGTTTAACCTTTCGATTAATTGATCCAAGAACGTTATCCTGTGATTTTACATAATCTACGGATAACTCTAATCGAGAGTAGTTGTCTAATGATATTGTGTTTACTTACCTAATATCTCTTAGATTCTACTATCAGATATATTGTTTTATACTCTACCAATAGCAGATTGACTGTCACAATGTAAATATATTGGAGGCACCGACTTTGACCACCTTGGAATGTCCTCTAAGAAGTGGCGTAACCATTCCGCCGCTTCCCACATTCTCGCCTGCGCTATAAACCAAATTCTATCATGGATCCGAAATAACCGCTTGTTTTGAGATTTGATACTAAGACACCTCCCAATAAACACATGACTACTGGGAATTCAAATAACATCATCAATTCAAATGTCATTTTTGAAATATTCAAGAAAATATCAATTCCAATAATTCAACACAATTCTTAATTATAGCTTAAAGGTTTTTTAGTTTCCCGATATATCAGTGATCTTTTACCCAAGCGGTCCAAGCTCGATACTGTCTCTTTATACTATCATGGACAAGGATTTTCCAAACTACTAACCCCTTGTATGTTTAAACAAGGATTTTTTAAACCAACAAGCCACTTATGTTTTAACAAGGATTTTTCAAACCAACAAACCACTTGTTTGTTTGGTTGTGGCAATGTTTAGTTTTCAATTAAATGAGAAATTTTTTTTTCCCTTAAAAACCTCTTTTGTGAATCCTTGTTCCAAACATTATTTTTCGAAAAAAGGTTATGTTTTTCCAAACACTTTTCCTTCTTAAAAACTAAAAGGAAAATATATGCATTTTTTCCACAACCTTTCCCATTATTTTCCTGAGAAGATTTTTTTTTCTTAATAATCTTTTCTCTAACAAAAGGAAAATATATGTATATATATTCTCTGAGAGAATAAACTCATTAAAAAAAAATCCTTTCTCTTTTCTTGTTAGAAGAGGCCTAACCCAGTACAATCACAATTCACTGGTTCTGGTTTTTTCCCCCTAAACAACAAACCGAAATGTTTTTTTTTCTTTTCCATTTCCATTGGGAGCACCATAAACCATAAATTGCTAGAGGAATTTTTTTTTTGTTCGGTCCAAAATCAAACCAATCAACAACTTCTCGTGGAGTCAATTTGTCTTAAGATTGTTAGAATATTGTTTCCTTTTTATAGAAACCCGGGAACGCATAGACTAATTGTTCGACATTCCAAGAACACCAATACACGTCAGAAAAATGGTTATCTGAAAAACAAATAAATTAAATCAATAAGAAATAAGTACATCATAACCAAGTTTCTGAGAAAACAACCAAAGCTCTCATGAAATTCACACCTCCTTAAAGACAAATTCCTCATTCCTCCACTCAAGCGGCTTTAAGATTCACAAGATGTATGTCTCTCATAATAAAAATCTGGTCATGAATTGGCCGACAAAGACATCGGGTCGCCCATTCCGACGAATTGACGATACGCTCAATCTATCACCGATGTTGAACAGTTAAGCGAAAACCCGAGACTCGACGAGACCTTTTGTGACACTCCTACCTGGAATACCCCGATGTAATATTTATAAAGCCGAAAGACCCTAATCTTCGAACGCAGAACCTTCGACTTCCTAAACCCTTAATTTAGGGAATTAAATTATTCATTAAATTTCGTATTAAATTATTCATATCATGAATTCAATTATTCATTTAATATTATTAATTTCATATAACTGAAATTCATAGAATAAAGAGTTATTCCGTGAATTTCGTTCATTTTATTCAGTATTTTCAGCAATATATCCTTAGAATTCTCAGTTTTCCGCTAATCCATTCCCGTTATCTTCTCAAATCGTGTCCTAAATTTAGTTATCCCCATCTCCTCTCTCCCCACGTTCACTCCTCCCCCCTCGTCGTCATGCTCTTCCTTTCCTTCACTTCCCCCAGACTTTGGTTATAGCGATGATTTTAAACTGGAATTCTGCGGTGAAATGCGGTAGATTAGTCAAAATCGGGTGCCCTATGTTGTCGTCGACATCGATAATGACACCCAAATCCTAAAGATGGCGACGATTTTCTACGAATTTTTCTTGTTCTGCATTCAACAATAGAACCATAGATTCAGCGGCGAGTGAATTCGCATCAGAATGCAAATTCAGAGCTTGGATTCCGCAGGTCGTGCCAAAATCGGAGGGCGGCGAGGAAGATATATTATGGGAAGGGTTCACGTATGTACCCCTCTTCTTTTTCCATGCCTTTGTTTTTAAGTCTTTGATCAATATACCTGTAACAATCGATGATTCATTTTCTCTTTCTATTTAGCCCCCTTTTTCTCCTCCTTTACTTTTGTTCTATCCTTGAAAGTTGGAATCCATTTCACATCTTTCAACAACCCTCGTCCCAACTACTCTGATTAGGATTCTACATTTGTCTATTTTATTTCATTTTATTACTCACAAACTATGACTAGCATCACAAAATATTATCGTTTAACATTTATGCTCCGTTTGAAACCAAGTATTAAGAAAAGAAAATAGTGTTTAAAATAAATAGTGCTAGTGCCAAGGGGAGTAATTTGAAGTTAAAATAAAAATAGGTTTTTAAATTTAATAATTAATTATATATGTTTATTAAACCCATTTTATTTTCGAATTAAAATATTTAAAAATATATAAAAATTTAAAGAATTTTGATTATATTTTATTTTCTTTTATATTTTTCACCGTGGAACAAAGCATGAAAAAATAAATTTCTTACTATTTTTTCTTTTTCCGGGTTCCAATTGAAGTCTTATTAATGTTTTTAGATTTAAAATAGATTAAAAAAATTCTAAATAAAAGTAACAAGTCTATTCTTTATATAATTATGTTTTCGAAAAATATGTCACACTTGTTCTACGGTCTATATTTGATTAGCCTTTGATGAAAAGCGTTTTGTGTGGGTTATTTGCCAAGTCAAGGAGTGAGTTGTGGAGGGTATTGAGTTGAATGAAGTCTTTGTGCTTGATTTTCTTTTTGGTCAGTTTCAGTCATCAGCCAGCCTTCCTAAATTCCCCATGATCTTCTCAGTATATATAAAGGTGTTTAAAATTTTATTAGTATCTTACTATTGATTAGAAAACTAACCTGAGTACTACAATGACCTTTTCTTAAATTGAATGCCAAAATTTATTACATAAAATAAATGTACTAGATTTGATGTCATTAATTGTGTTAAATATTGTGGGTTCTGAATCTTTATTTTTTATTTATTTTTTGTTTAGCAACGTATTTTTTAAGCTGGAGTGATAATTTTCTACTCTTTTGTTCTGTTGATTGACTATTCGTTCTTCGGTCTCTAGCCTTTCACTTTCTATCTCCATCTATTAGTAATTTAGTACTTAAATTACCTACCCAAAAAAAGAGAGGTTAAGACTTCAGTAATATATAGTTTAAATTTTTCGATAATTTTATAAATATCGTGAGAAACTTTGGAAATGAATTGTCTAGTGGCTTACTATGCTCCCATAGAATCAAGTTCCCTTTTCCCTATGATTTAAAAATCCAAACCAAGAGTTTTTCTCTTTTCCTTCTAATCTGAGGTTACAATTTCTCAGCCTCCAAACAGCCCCTTAAAGGGTTATTTATTTACTTATCTGCTTTTTCAAAAGCATTTGTTTCACTGTCAATTGGTCCGTTGGAGTGAGAGACTAAAATTAATATCCTCCATAGCAGTCCCTTTCTTACGGGGTCTGTGCATATGATGAGGCACCAAATTTCTTCAATCAATGAAAGGATTTTTAGGAATTCAAAATGTATCAAATAATAATCTAGTTCTTCTTCCACATGTAAAAGCATTTTAACTAAAGTTGTACATGTTGAATATGAGTGATGATTTTTTTTAGAGGGGATTAGGGGTCCAAGGTTTACAAGTCTCTAAGTCAATATCTCACTTGGTATATATTATGCTTCCAGTGTTCTCATTACTTTTTTACTGTGAACGTATGGAATGGGTCATTTCAATGAATCGATGAATGGATGGTCGAATGCAGTTTCTTTATTTAGTTTTATCCTTCCCATGGCTTGTAAGTTGTAGCATATCCATCCAGTCATCACTCTTGTAATTTTCTCCACCATGCATCTCAAAGATTTCTTCCCCTTTTTTTCTTTGTCATCTTCCTCCTCATCTCCATCCTGTCCCATGCTTTCCCAAAGTATGTATGCGCAATCGATTTTCACTATGCAGCCTGCAGTTCTTCTCGAAACGCGAGATCAAAATTCCGCACTCATCGTGGTGAACGGCCTCCCAACCTAAGTATTGTGGTCATCCTTATTCGAGCCGGATCGCCGTGAATTCACGAGGCTTTCGCTTAAAAGTACTTTCGTGTCTTGGACTTGGATAATAGGACTCGAACCCTGAAGATTGCCAGATTCAATGATCCCTTAACGGGGAGAATTGCTTGTCCTTTCTTCAACATAACCGACGATTTTATTTCTATCTTCAGATATACTTCCGATGTTACAATGATCAGAGTCTTGCATGATTGTCCTCCCATAAAAAATTTGTCGTCTTATGAGTATCATTGCAACAACCAAAGCCACAGTTACTTTGTGGCAAATGAATCTTTGGCCCAAAAATATATAAGCAGTTGTGGGTATAACTTTCTTCTTCCTGTTCCCCGAAGTGCTGCTGAAGGCCTTGGGAACCGTTCATTAAGAGTTGGAGAGGCTTTGCTCATAGAGTACGAGGCCAAATGGACAGCAAACGAGACACAGTGTGAAGACTGCATGAAGTCTAGCGGTAGATGTGGGTATGACTGGAATTTCAACACCCCTTCTTGTTTTTGCCGTGACAAACCTCACCAAAAAACTTGTACTTCACCCCGTAAGTATCCTTCCCTCTTCGTCTTTCATTGATTTATATCTATCATATCGTCTTCCTTCGCCACTCCCTATACTGGGACATAAAAACATCTACAGAAATGCATCTAATTCATGTTTTTTTTTTTTTTTTTCCTTTAATACTCGATCAACTACCCAATTATTTGGATCCACAAGGAACAACTCTAACCACAAATCTCTATTTTCCAATTCAAAATTAGCACATTCTCCATATTTAGAGATGTTATGACTCATTTTTGAAGTTCCAACTTCAAATCCAACAATCTCATTATTAACTCCAAATCAATTTTTATTCTTCAAATCCTTATTTTTCAAATTATAATATTTTAAGAATATGATATATGAAAATGGTTTATTTTTATTTAAATATAAATATAAAATTATGTTAAATGAATAAAATTCTTAATAAATAAAATATATTAAAAAACCTAAAATACATTTTAAACTGATAAATATTATATTAGGGAAATAACAAACATTAATAAAATTACATTAACTAAATGATAAAAATACAATATAAAAACTTATATGATGGTAAAAAAATGTTTATTATTTAAATTTTGATGTTAATTATTGAATTAGTTAATTAAAATTTGAATGCTTCATTATTTACAATATAAAAATGTATTATATCATTATCTAAAATACTTTAATAAAATTTAAATTATTTAAATTTATTTATTTCAAGAAATAAGTATGTAAATTAATAACAATAATAAATTAATACTCCAAAATTTTATTTATTAAAATCATTTTTCTATATTGTATATGAAAAATAATTCTAAATTAATAAATTAATAGATAATAAAATAAAAATATCTTTTAAAAATGTAATAAAAATTATTAAAAAAATTGTTTTATTATTATAAGAATAAAATAACGAAAATAATAGTATAATATTAAAATAATATTGAAATAAGAGTTATTATTTACATCTTCCAAATTTAAAAGACGCTCACATCTCTAATACGGAGATGGAAATGGAAGATGGTCGACTATTCATGAGTTCCAAATATGGCATTTAAAACAAGAAGCCATTTTAATGATTTTTCGCCTCCAAAAATGTAAATGAAATTAAAAATGGAGTAACGACGTGAATCGCTTCCGACGATTCATCTTCCATTCATTTATGTCATTTATACTTTTCATCTCACTTTCCCTTCACACACACCCTCTCTCTCTCCACGTTCAAGTATGTACCCCTCTCCTCTTTCCATGCCTTTTAGTCTTCGATCTCATCTCACTTTCCCTTCACACACACCCTCTCTCTCTCCACGTTCAAGTATGTACCCTCTCCTCTTTCCATGCCTTTAGTCTTCGGATCAAAATATCAGCAGCAATCGATGTTGCATTTTCTCATATTTCCTCCCCTTATTTTCTCCCTCTTACCTTTGTCCTTGGAAAGTTGGAATCCACTTCCATGTTCAACAACCCTCGTCCCAACCACTCTAATTAGGATTCTATATTTGTTTATTTTATTACTAACAAACTATGACTAGCATTATCAAAGTATTATACTTTAATGTTTTTATTAAAAAAAAATTCTAAATAAGAGTCACAAGTTTATTCTTAACATAATTACGTTGGCTGAACAAGTTTCTCATGGCTGATTTTTTTATCCATACAGCTTCACCATTTTCTCATAAATTTCATGATTTCCTCCCGTATCTAAAAGGTGATAAAAAAATTATGATATATTATATTGAGTAAAAACTAACCTGAATAGCTAGGAGGACTCCTTTTATTAAATTAATGACAAAATTTATACATAAAATAAATAAACTAGATTTTACTAAATTAATATACTTGCAGAAAATTTATTTATCCTAATTGATTAGGATAAAATTTATTAGAAAACAAAGTACGACCGTATTTTGAGATTACTTGTCGCAGATGCGCGCTTAAAGCCTCACAACGCCCTATATTGACAGAATGGTAAGACTTAAAAGTATATAAGTATAGACTATATCCAATTGGCATGAGATATTTTGGGGGAAAAGCCCAAAAACAAGACCACGAGAGCTTAGATTCAAAAGTGACAATATCATACCAATGTAGATAAGAAATGATTCATGAGATTTTCCAACAAACCCAGACAAATTCTAAGCCAGTTTAATCCATGTGGGTGGAAGCCAAACAACAAAATTGAAGCGGTGGTCCCATGACAAATGATGTTTCACGTAAAGCGTGTGCTCAAACGCAACGGGGCTATGAAATTCGGCTTGGCTAAGGCTCAACAAATTTGTTCTAGAGGTGAGCCCCCTGGGTCCTTCCACAACGCTCTATATCTGCTGTGAATAAGCAAGCACTTATGACTATATAAACATGTATTACATTCAATTAGTATGAAGTCTTTTGGGGAAAAAATCCAAAAACAAAACTATTAACACTTAGGCTCAAAGTGGACGATATCATATCAATATGGATAAAAAAGAGTCTATTAGGTTTCCCAACATTATTCATGATCAAATAAAACAAAAAAAATTTAATGCTGGAATACTAAAACATGACTCAAATTTCATGATCTACAATAGAAGATGCCATTGTGTTAAACATTCCGTACCAAACAAAATGGCGCACATCCCTTGACAATGATGTTTCACGCAAAGCGCGCGCCCAAACGCAACAAGCGAAATTCGCCTGGCGGAAGACTCGGTGGAAATTTGTTCGGCGGGAGCCCGCTCCACAACGCCTCACCTACAGAATGTGCGAAGTGACTTACGAGTATATAAACACGTACTACATCCACCAAGATGGCGCCTTTCGCGAAAAATCCAAAAACAAAACTATTAACACTTAAAAACAAAGTTTCATCGATATCATATCAATACGACAAAAGAAGAGTCTATTAGGTTTCCCAACATTATTCACATCAAATAAAAACAAAAAAGATTTAATGCTGGAATACTAAAACATGACTCAAATTTCTTGATCTACAATAGAAGATGCCATTGTGTTAAACATTGTGTTCTGAATCTTTTAATTTTTATATTTTTTGTATTAATTAGTAACGTATTTGTAGTTGATAATTTCTACTCTTTTTAATCTGTTGACTGACTATTCGCCCTTTCTTCAATCTCTAGGCTTTCACTTTCTATCTTCATCTTTTAGTACTTACATGCCAAAAGGAAAAAAAATTGGTGTCTTCGAGAATGTATTAGTTTTTTTTTTTTGTTAATTTTTATATATAACTTGATAAACTTGGGAGAGAATTGTGGCGTACCATGCTCCGATAGAATCAATTTCCCTATAATTTAAAAATCAGAACCAAGAGCTTTTCTGTTTTCCCTGGGTCGCATTTTCTTAGCTGCCAAGCAGCCCCTGAAAGGGTTATTTATTTATTTATTTATCTTCTTTTTCAAAGAGAGTTGTTCACTCCACTGTCAATTGGTCCGTTGGAGTGAAAAGCAGCCAAGCAAAATCTTAAAACTTGTTTCTCGACCATGATGTGATAGAATGAAATATCCTAAATAGCAGTTCTTTCTTACGGGCTTTGCGAATATGATGACGCACCAAATTTCTTCAATCCATGAAAGCATTTTAAGGAATTCAAAAATGTATCAAACAGTAATATTCTTCCACGTGTACAGTCCACAAGTCTTCTAAGTCAATATACTTATATGTGTTATGTTTCCAGTGTTCTCTCTACTTTTTTCCCGTAAGCGTGTGGAATGGGGCATTTACCAAGTCAATGATGAATAGATGGGAGGGGGCGTTATAGAGTGAACGAAGTTTTTGTTTAGTTTTATGAATCCTTCCATGGGTTGTAAGTAAGTTGTAGCATATCCACCCAATCATCACTCTTCTAATTTTCTCTACCAGTTCAGTTCCATGCGTCTTAAAGATTTCTTCCCTTCTTCTTCTCTTGTCCTCTCCCTCTTCATCTCCATTTTCTCTCATCCCTTCCCAAAATATGTTTGCAGCGTTGATTTTCGTTATGCAGCCTGCAATTCTTCAGTGGAATGCGGTAGACTAGGGAAAATTCAGTACCCTTTCTGGGTAAGCGGCTCCCAACCAAAGTACTGTGGTCATCCCTCGTTCGAGCTTCACTGTCTGAAAGATGAAGCCACCATGTGGATCGAGCCTGAACCTTTTCATGTTATCAGCATAAATAACAGGACACAAACCCTGAACATTGCCAGATTCGATGATCCCTCAACGGGGAATATTACTTGTCCTTACCTAAACATAAGCAAGGATTCAAATACTACCTTCTGTTATCCCTCGGATGTTAAAATGATCACAGTCTTGTACAACTGTCCTCAGATGAAAGATTTATCATCTTATGAGTATCCTTGCAAAATATTCAACAAAAATACCCACAGTTACTTCGTGGCAAATGAATCTTTGGCAAAAAGATTTATTAGCAGATGTGGGTATAGCGCTCTTCTTCCCGTTCTTCGAAGTGCTGCAGAAGGTCTTATGAATGGTTCACTAAAAGTTGGAGAGGCTTTAAGCAAAGGGTTTGAGATCAGATGGACAACAAACGAGACACAGTGCGAGGAGTGTATTGAGTCTGGGGGTAGATGTGGGTATGACTGGAATTCCAACACGCCTTCTTGTTTTTGCCGTCACAAATCTGACGGACAAACTTGTTCATCATCAAGTATGTATTCTTCCTCTAATCCTCTTCCAATGATTTCTGTCTTATTGTCTTCCTTTGCCGCTTCCTCCTCTATTGTTTTCTGTTTTTTTTTTCCAAATCCAGCCAAATCAATTTTATTTTGAGAGAAATATTGGCGATAATTAGTTCAGGCACAGCCAATGAAAATGAGTAAATGACCATATCTGAAATAATTCTTCTTATTACCTAATTTATTAGGATACAAAGTCAATTTATAGAATTAAACTCCTCGAATTTTCTGATATAATCTATATCCTTAGAAATCTCAGTTCTCCGTCCATTCCCGTAATCTTCTCAAAATGATTCCCAATTTATCCTCATCTCCCTTTCCCATACCTGCCGTCATCTTTCTCCTCTTCCTTCACTTCCCCGACTTTGTATATAGCGACGATTTTCTCTATTCAAACCGCAAATCTGCGGTGGATTAGGCAAAATCGAGTACCCTTTATGGGGTAAACGGCGCCCAGCCTAATTACTGTGGCCGGCCATTTGCTGATTCAACCTTAATTGCCTGCGAGTTTATTTTCCCACCAAACAGATCATGCACCGGAACTATCTTGTCATCGACATCGATAATGACACCCAAATCTTAAGCGACGTTTTTCTATGGATCTTACCTTTGATTCAACTCCATTCATCTACACTCTTGACCTGGAAATGGCCACCGTATTTTACGATTGTTCCTCCATTGATCAACACCCAGGGTCTTGCAGCTTTTCCTGCATAATCAATAACCTTGTAGACCAGAGGCTTTCCAAGTTGCAAAGTGAATTTGCATCAGAATGCAAATTCAGAGCTTGGGTTTCCGGTGGTCGAGCCAAAGTCGGAGGGCGGCGTGGGAAATATATTATGAGAAGGGTTTAAGGTGAAATGCACAATGAACAAGACAGAATGTGATGAATGCATTGGATCTGGGGGTAGGTGCGGATTCATATAACACGACCTTCCTGTTTTTGTCCCGACAAGCCTTACCGAAACAAATGTCCAAATTCACGTTTCAGCCTTTGATCAAAATACCTTCCGCAATCCATGTTTCGTCTTCTCTTCATATTTCCTCCTCTTTTCTTTGCCTCTTTACTTTTTGCTCTAGGGAAGTTGGAATCCACTTCCCTGGTCCAACAAACCTTCCAATCACTCGAATTAGGATTTTGTCTATTCTATTATGTTACAAACTATGATTAGTATTATCAAAATATATTATTGTTTTTGAGACGAAGTTTTTGATCGAAAATAGATAAAAGAAAAATTTTAAAAATATCTAAATAAGAGTATCTGGTCTATTCTTTACATAATTATGTCTTAGAAAATATTTCACAACTGTGCTCTTGTTAGATATTTGATTAGCTTTTGATGAAAACGTAGTCTTGCTATTTACCGTCAAGGAATCAGTTGGTGAGGGTTTTGAGTTGAATGAAGTCTTTGTGCTTTTTGACTTTTTGTCTTATATATATATATATATATATATATATATATATATATATATATATATATATCATCTTACTATTAGTAAATTAGTTATCCTTAATTAAATAGGATAAAATTTATTTATTAGAAAAACAAAGTTTGACTTGTATTTTGAAATTAATCAAATTAAATAAAATAAAAAACTTAAATGTTTTGATTTTGGAGTACTAAAACATGACTCAAAACTTCTTTATCTAGAAGTAAATAGAAGATGTCGTTGTGTTAAATATTGTAGTTCGGAATCGTTCAAGTTTTAATTTTTGGTTTAGTAATTTGTATTTTAGCTGTTTGGAGTGATCAATTTCCACTCTTTATTCTGTTAGACTGACAATTCGTCCTCCAATCTCTAGCCTTTCACTTTTTATCTTCATCTACCAGTACTTACATACCCCAACAAGATGGTTGAGTTTTCCATAAGACATAGCCTAAAAAAAAATTTGTCTGTTGGAGTGGAAAGCAGCCAATCAAAATCTCAACAACCTCCATAGTCCCTTTCTTACGGGCTTTGTGCATATCACGACGCACCAAATTTCTCGAATCAATGAAAGGATTTTTAAAATGTTTTAATAAAAGTTTTAAGTGTTTAATATGATTGATGATTTTGAGAGGGAGTGACGATCCACGAGTCTCCTAGGTCAATAGACATATATTATGTTTCCAGTGTTCATTACTTTTTTTCCTGAAACGTGTAGTGCATGGATCATTTACCGAAATAATGACTGAATTACGTGCTCTGATGAGCTTTTTATTTAGTTTTATGAATCCTTCCTGGCTTGTAAGTTGTAACATATCCATCCACTCATCACTCTTCCAAGTTTCCACTAGTTCTCACCATGCATCTCAAAGATTTCATCCCTTCTTCTTTCCTTTGTCATCTCACTCTTCATCTTCATCCTGTCCCATATGGTGGCCTTCCCAAAGGATGCGAATTACTGCTATGTAGCCTGCACCCTTTCATTACAATGTGGTAGACTGAAATATTCACTACCCTTTCTCGAGAACGGCTCCCAACCTAAGTACCGTGGTCCTCCCTCTCCTTTCTGGGCCGGGACTGTCTGAAAGATGAGGCCACCATGAGTATCCGGTTTGAAAAGCTCTGTCCTGACTTGATATTGCACTAAACCCTGAAGACATATAGAATCAATTATTCCTCTACGGGGAGAATTGATTGTCCTCGTTTCAAGACAAGCGAGGATCCGATTGATATCTTCAGATGTACTTCTGATGTTACAATGATCAAAGTCTTGTATGATTGTGCTCTCATCAATGATTTATTGTCTTATGAGTATCCTTGTTCAGTAGTAATCAACAACCAAAGCCACAGTTACTTTGTGGCAGATGAATCTTTAGCCAAAAAATATATAAGGAGTTGTGGGTATAACCTCCTTTTTCCCCTGCTTTCCCCGGTACCTAAGGCCTTAGGAACCATTCATTAGGAGTTGGAGAGGCTTTGGGCAAAGAGTTTGAGCTCAAATGGACAGCAAACGAGACACAATGTGAAGACTGCAAGGAATCTGGCGGTAGATGTGGTTTTGACTGGAATTTCAACACCCCTTCTTGTTTTTTCCGTGACAAACCTCACCAACAAACCTGTACTTCATTCAGTAAGTATCCTTCCCTCTTCGTCTTCCATTGATTTCTATCTATCTTAGTGTCTTCCTTTGCCGCTTCTTCTACTGGTACATCAAAACATCTGCAGCCATGTATCTTAATTATTCTTGTTTCCCACCTTTTTTTTTCTACTCAATTATTAGCATCCGCGAACCTTTTTCTCAACTACTCCTTTTCTACCAATTTGCTTTATAAAGGACAATACATCTTTCCATTCATTTCTGTTTTCATTTCACTTTCTCATCAGACTTTATCATATGGGTGGGCTTCTATTTTTATTATCTTAATTATATAATTTATTGTTGAAAAACATTGTCTAAACATGGAACAAAGTCTATTGGACAAGTAAACTTCCACAAACCCCTTGTTTTATACCATTTGAAAAATTGACCAGCTTTCCCCTTTATTTTTGGAAAATTATATTGGTCCTCATATTTCTTTCTTTAAAATCATGACCTGTTCTTTATAATACCAATTGCCCATTCCCTTTCTTTAAATATAAAAATAAAAGTCAAATTAATTTTTATTTGAGAGAAACATTGGCCGTAGTTAGTTCAGTCACAGCCCAATGAAAATGACCATATCTAAAATAATTCATCCTATTACTTAAGTTAATACTTACTATACATGTCTTAATATAATTAAAACTAAGAAACAGATAAAAGCGCTCAACAATTGAAATTTATATTCAAAGTCAATTTGTATTTTTATGTTAAATATGTAACAGTTTTTACTGCTATTTGATATTTAATAACAACTCTTATCGGGCAATTCTTACTGACTTGTCTTCCTAAGACACGTGTTAGCTTTTGTCCAGTTTATGAAGTATCTTTGGAAATAATTAAATAGATGAATTTGATCCAAGCTTTATATACTTTCCTATATATATATCTTAATAACTATAGGGCTTGATATGATGATGATGCGTTATGAACATGTCACCCTCCTGGTCTCTTTTGTTTTTCGTTTCTAGATGATTTTCTTTATTAGGTGTAGGGCAAGAAATAAAAAAATTGAATCATCCAGGCGGTACTCCTTTGAAAACTGTGGTTTCAATTACCACCTCCCTCTCTAATATTTTAAAAATTCCTGCGGGGGTACCAGCCCTACCCCTACCCTCTCCATAGTTTATTTTCTCAGCTGCCAAGCAGGCTGTAAAGAATAGTATGCTCTCTATTCGCAATATTTTGTGCGCTTACGCTTGGGGGAGTTGTTCGCCAATTTCCGCGTATCCAAACACTCCGGACTTTTTTGAGCCGGTCGATCCACGCCTAGAATCTCAAGTTTTCAACAACTATTCCACCAAGCGGGGGGGCGTTTGTGTAATTTCAGAGCCCTACACGTCATTCTTCTGAAGGAACTACAAGGGTAGTATCGTAAATTCAGTTACGATAATTGGGGTCTGCGCTTCTCCGCTGCTGCGTCCAACCCAATTTCATGCAGAAAACGACTCCAAGACAGGAGTCAATACTGCCAGCCATCGATTCAAATCCTACCTTATAAAATTCATTAGCTCCCTCCAAATTTCTTGTCAATTATAATTTTATATCTGTTTACATTGAACGAACATGCCAAAAGATCTTATGCATCTTTGATTTGAACACTAATGCTCAATCTTTAAGTCCATGCCAATGCTTCTCCTCCATGAGTTCCGCCAAATGGGTACCAAGCTTTTTCAATCGTTCATCCCCGCCTTCTCCTTCTTCTTCTTTCCGTCTTCATCGCCATTCCTATCTGCTTCTGCGATGATAACCAGCAATACGAGGAGTGCAGAAGTAGTCTGTACGAGTGCGGAGAGTTGAAAGGCATAGGGTATCCTTTCTGGGGAGATGCTCGACCTCAAATCTGTGGGCTTCAAGGGTTCGAGCTCAAGTGCCAGGCTGGTGTTTACCCTCTTATGCATATTGATTCTTTGGATTTCCGAGTACTCAATATCAGCCTGTCGACTTATACGATGACGATTGCCCGAACCGATTTCTGGAATGAAACTTGTCCTGAACAATTCAATTCCACGACTCTCAATTACACGTTGTTTGATTATTCTGGTACCAACCGAAACCTCACCTTATTTTACGGTTGCTCCGATGAGGTGTTGTCCGAACTCCCTGATAGCTGGAATATCACTGAGAAAAATTTCACATGCGAGATAGAAGATAGTGGTAATAATAATACGGCTTTCTATCTGGAAGAAGCATTATTGAGGTTAGATAATTACCTTGGAATCCTAGGGAGTTGCGACATCAACGTCACGCTTCCCGTTAGTTTAACCGCTCTTGATGAACTACTCAAAGCAGAGAATAACACAGGGGACCAAGTTAGTAGCGGAGATAGACTGGAAAAGGCTTTGAACAAGGGATTTGATGTGAATTATGGGGCAGTCAGCAATTGGTGTATGCCCTGTAATGGGTCCGGTGGAATATGCGGATCATCCAGCACCTATCCATATAATTGCTTTTGCCCTGATGATAATAAATCTTATCCATTTTTGTGTCCCGAAAAAGGTATGTTTCCCCTGTTTTTGCATTCCCATCAGATTGCTCTGCATCTATGAAATTGTGAGGCTTGGTAGGGTTCTTTGGCTTATGGCAGAAGGGATGATTGGGGAATAAAACTTTTGGTTTATCAGAAGCTAACCACATTGCTTGTGGATTTTGGGGGGATCAGACCTGTTATCCCTGTTCCTTGTTCTAATCTTTAATTGCTACAAATTCCAATTCAAACATTATCTTGGGAATTACCCATCTCAGTTTTGGATAGAGCAGTATTGATTCTCACTAAATCATGCATCCAAATTTGAATCCCCCTTGCTTAACCTGTCTAACTAGCTGGAGACAGTTTTTTCTTACCAGATCTTATCATATAACTGGAATGCAGATTTTTCCGTGCGGCCAGTAGATTAATTCTTGCCAAGGCCATTAGTGAGCCTTTTGCTCAAAAACATTCTATTCTTTTATGAATTTAGTGAATCAATCTAGAGTTTGTGGTATGAGACAGCAGGCAGGCTTGTTAAGATAGGGGCCGGCCTGCTGAGGTAGACTGATCTGCCCTGAAACTTGTACTCGGGTCCTTAAGGCT
This sequence comes from Tetrastigma voinierianum, assembly GCA_016808115.1. Lineage (NCBI taxonomy): Eukaryota > Viridiplantae > Streptophyta > Magnoliopsida > Vitales > Vitaceae > Tetrastigma > Tetrastigma voinierianum. Next base: position 8,622 of record JAEQBH010006587.1, on the reverse strand, counting down.
ATTTTCTGGGATGTTTCTGCTTCTTGAATTGATCATAAGAAAATTTCGATCACATTAAATGGTCCCCATATACACCCTTTCTTTGACTGCAATGATAAAGTCAAACTTGATGAATGGTCATGATGCTCATATCGAGTTGACTTTGGACTCTAAGGTGGGCCCAAAAGAGGTATATGCCAAGCTGGTGATTCCATGGTTGAAATTGACCATGTCCACCGCCCAAAATGGAGGAGGAACCTGAACCTTCAACTTGGATATCCCTTTGAACAGAAGCAACATGAGTTCTCTTACATATGTCCTGCTATTTTGCATTTTTCTGCTTTGTGCCTGGTGAGGTATGATTGTTTCCCTACATTTTCCTTCAAATCAAACACCTTGTTTTCGATACACTGCTTCAAATTTAGAATTAATTTCAGAGCTTTTCCTGGATTGTATTTCATTGGTAGAATTGTCAATTTTCCATAGACTTGTCAATCTAAGCCAAGTAAAATAGCTATATATATATATATATATATATATATATATATATATATATCTCGCTATATTTTACCCATAACTTGGGCTTTAAAACCTTGTGCTTTGTTTCATTCTTGTTCCATCTGGGCCAAGAGTAGCTCCAAACCCAAAACTGTGAATGATAGAGGTCTCCCTTCCCAGGTTATATACTTCTATGATTTGGTAGAAGTAAAACTTAAATTGTCTCAATGATGTCAAGAGCTTGCTTGTATTAAAGTATGTTCAACCTAAACAACTTTTACCACGTCAACTTGCTTGAAACAAAAACCTCAAACTGTAAAATCTCTACTAGTAGACGTACAAATGAACATCCTATTAGAAAATTGTTCTTGTCATCTGGATGTACAGCTTTGACTCCTTAATTGGCATGACAATCCGCTAATCATGGTCATGTTTCCCCAATTATCACTTCATATTCCGACTATGTATATTGTTGTCCAGTTGTCGTTAATCAAGAATTAAGAAATGATTTGCAAGCCCTGTCCCATGTTTCTAAGAGATGGATTGAGAATGGACCTAGTTTTAAAATGTATGGTTTTACAAAGGGTATTGTGGTCACTAACATAAAATTTTGACATGGTGTGTCTAAATTATTGAGTCATCAATGCAATTTTCTTTTAGGTTACTTTCATGGCATGTGGAATAGGAAAGAGGTGAAAAAGTTTTCCACACTGTTCCAACCAACCACCCTACTCAGAAGGTCGTCCACTTAATCATGCCAGCATCACTCAATTCTTTTACATTCCAAAGATGTCCCTTCATAGTATGCTTTCCAGGGGATACAACTCATGTATACTAGTTCTTTTACTCCAAGTAGGATATGTCCTCCAAATTGTCTTACTTTGTTTGATTTAGTTTACCAATTTTTATGATGTCTGTTACACATGGCGGTGATGGTGTCTTCATTTGTAGTTATGAATTAGCTGAGTCTGGGCAAAAAACTTGTGGCTGTCCAAATTGCAGATTCAGGACCCTTACCAATCTGGTTGAAGTTTTGAAATTTATTGCAGATCTTATAAAGTTCTAGTTCTAAATTTCATTGGTAGTGGATGGGTCAGCATCATTGTTATTTACTTATATATATTTACTTGAAGTGCAAGTTGGGTTCCACACGCGGAGTAAGCCTTTTCAAACTAGAATTATAAGCCAAAACAAAACAGGGGAACGATTTGAAGACTTAAAAGAAAAAGATACAAGTAGCCTAAGCCAACCCATTGAAATTGTCTTCAAATGCTTCCCTTACAACTCCCACTTTTCTCCCTCTTCTGTTTCCTTTGTTTCTCTCTGTTCATCTCCAAATGGATGTCCATGGCATCTTCATATCGAAAAGTAACTTCCCTATAATTGTAGTTATGATCATCTCCACTGGCTTTGTTATCGAAACTCTATCTGCTGATCCAAAATTTGAGGCCTGCCAGCCTCACAACTGTGGGACAGGTCCAAATATAAGCTACCCCTTTTGGATTCCTAAGGAACAAGAGTCCTATTGTGGTATCCCAAATTTCTCAGTCACTTGCAATGATGAAAAACCAGTGTTCAATATTTCTGGTGATAATTATGTCATTAAAGAGATCTTTTACACCAACCACTCATTTCTCATGGCCAACTCTGCTGTCTATGATGGTGATTCATGTCCAACTCCTCTGCATAACTTTAGTCTTCATCGGACTCCATTCAATTACAGTCCTTCTCATTATGAGCTCTTGGTGTTCTACAATTGCACTTTTGTTCCTCTTGAGACCTTAACGATTCCAATTGATTGCATGAGCAATGGTTCTATTTACTCCTTTTCTAGCTTTCATGAGGTAGCTTTGGAGTACATGAATTTTTCTACAAAGTCATGCCAGTCTATGGTTAATGTCCCTGTTGATGTTGATGGTGAAGAGGGTTTTGGAAATCTATTACACTGGAATTTCACGGAGATTTTGAGGCAGGGGTTTGTTTTGAGTTGGACTGCAAATAATTGTAGCTCTTGTGAGAAGAGCGGTGGGCGTTGTGGATTTGAAAACAGTGAATTCATCTGTTTTTGCCAGGATCGCCCACATCTCTTGTATTCTGCTCCTGGATGGTAATTCTATCAGATACTAACTATTTTAATCATTTAATTGTTTCATTGTTAGATGATTTGAATTCTGTTCTAAATTATTTAACACACCAGAAAGTAAGATGTTTCTTGCAGCTTTGTAAGCTGATTGTTCTCGGTTTCTTTAGGCCATTTTGTAAAATTATTGCTGAGAGAGAAAGGAAAAGCTGCTGCTTTCTGAGCATGTTTAGGTTTAGGTTATATCCTATGTTTAGGTTTAGGTTTAGGCTACACCAAACAACCATAATCAAAATCTTAAATATGATGATGTTATGGCTCTGTTTCATTCTTCTCAAATCTTGTCTTCAATCAACATAGCTCAGCTTTTTCCCTTCTTAAATCCTAAATGGATTAGTGGAATAAGTGCTATGAAAATGTGAAAGGGAAACATGCAGAACAAGCTTCGAAGTGCAGGTCTTATCAGTTGTGTATATGGATACAGTGTTCTTAAAGCTTGTCATCAATGTGCATATTTTATGTGATTAGTTTATCAATGCTTAAACTAACATTTCCTTTTTATTTTGTGATTGCCATTACAGAGACAAATGTGAAAAGGAAGATCATTATAGGTAATATGCCCCCCAAATCGAAATTTTCTTTTGTAACCTTAATTGCCTTGAGCTGAGGCAGTGATATTTCTTCCAAGTTCATTCCTCACTCTGTTTCTATGCCTCCCTGTTTATTTCCCCTCCACAGGTATTTCTGTTGGATTTGGTACTCTCATCATTTGTAGCATTGTTTTCCATGTATCTACGCCTCGCTGGCTGGGCAGCTTATCCTCCATCTTTGCTCTCTCGAAATATCTCTTCTGAGCCCTCTTCGAAGACAACTTTTGTCTCACAGGACAGCTTACGGGGAGTCCATATATTCACTTATGAAGAACTGGAAGAAGCCACAAACAATTTTGATTCCAGCAGAGAACTAGGAGATGGAGGCTTTGGCACTGTGTATCGTGGTAAGAGGAGTTACTCTCTTGTACTGAAATTTGCCTCTGCACCATTTAATGGATCATTCCTGTGTTCTTGTATGATCTTTATCAGGCAAACTTTGTGATGGTCGTGATGTTGCTGTGAAGCGGTTATATGGAAAACACTGCAAGAGGGTTCACCTGCTCTCGAATGAAATTGGGATTCTTCAACTTTTGCGCCACCCAAACCTTGTCATCTTATATGGGTGCACCTCTCGCCACAGCAGAGAGCTCCTCCTTGTATATGAGTACATTTCTAACGGGACTGTTGCTGATCATCTTCATGGTGAACGAGCTAAACCTGGATCTCTCATGGCCGACTCGGGAATGAAAATTCGCCATAGAGACTGCAAGGTACTGAAATATCTCCATGCTTCTGATATCATCCACCGTGATGTCAAACCAACAATATTCTCCTCAGCGACGACTTCTCTGTAAAAGTTGCAGATTTTGGGCTGTCCCGTCTCTTCCCAACAGATGTTACTCATGTTTCAACTGCTCCACAAGGAACTCCTGGATATGTTGATCCTGACTATCACCAATGCTACCAGCTTACGAGCAAGGAAGCACGCCTATAGCTCGGGGTCGTCCTGATTGAGCTCATATCATCAATGCCTGCTGTTGACATCACAAGGCACCGGCATGAGATCAACTTGTCTAACATGGCTATCAACAAGATCCAAAACCATGCATTGCATGAGCTTGTTGACCCTTCCCTTGGGTTTAATTCAGACAACAATGCGACAAGGATGATAATGGCTGTGGCAGAGTTGGCATTTGCTTGCAAAATGAGAAGGAAATGACCTGCAAATGAATGAAGTGCATGAGATCCTGAAGGGCATTGAGAGTGAGGGTTACAATGTAGTAAAGACAGAGGAGGTAATGGAGATTCCAGCAGACAGTGTTGGGTTGCTGAAGGGTAAGGGAAACACCGCCTTCACCGGGATTCTGTGACTACAATTGGGTCATTGGCCCTCAACCACCAACGGCAGTAGCTGAGTTTTCCTGAGGACTCACCGAGTTCTTGAAGCACATATCATCAATAAGAACAATGATCCTATACTAGAAAAAAAAAAAAAAGAGCAAAAAGAAGGGTTGGTGATGCCATTTTCTTCTCATCGACTCAATTTTGATGTCTTGAATGAGATGTATATATTAAGTAGGAATCATCATTGATAAACCAATGTTCTTCATTAGGGTAGTGAAATTTTTTTATTTATAACTTGCCCTACTATTTAAGAATGATGTTAAATATTTGTTTTGCTTTAGTGTTTTGATTGTACATTGACAATGTATTCCACTAAGATCACTCTTTGTATGCTGTGCATGAAATGTGTGGTGCCGTGCAAACCATCATTAAGTATACGTACAAAGACGGACGACTAATTCCACTGAAGCTTAAGATTCCTGTGAAGGGCAATAGAATACAAGGATGATGACTGATAGGAACGAAAAATGTATGAAGATATAAATTGCCTATTTGAGCAAGTGCACGTGAAGGTAATAAAGAGTAAGTAAATGTATCACCTCAAAAGAATTCACTATTAATTACCGATTTTAATCTAGCTTATGCTCTATTTGAATGATAAGAAAATATGGAAAAGACACAAATTAACTAAACTAGCATGCAAGAACCTAACTACAACTACTTAATAAAGACGTAAAAAGCCTTAGGGCATAGATTTCATCTAAAATCAATTATGTATGGAACCTCTAATCCAATCAATCACAATTTACACTACCGATATGTGAATCTCTCTCGAACACTGCACACTATCCTTAAATGTCATTTCATTCCGTTTCACCACTCATCACTAAGGACACATTGAACCCTAGAAACCCAATACCACATCTAATATCATTTATAACTCTATTTCATAATAATTAGATGACAATTCGTCCATGGTATAGTTTAATTATCATTTCTCTGTCTCAAATCAAGGCACAAATCATGTAAATATTGGCCAAATACCTACAAGCATTAAGGCTAAATAAAATACTCAACACATATGTGAAAAGAATACATCAATCAATAGAAATTAGACAAAATCCATACATTAATGTCTTTGGTTACATCTAAACCCTAAGAAAATAAACTAAAACATCTTTAAAGAAAATACAACAATCAAAAGAAAGGAAAACAAAGGGGGAAAGAGAGAGATAAACAAATCCTAGTGAAGCCTCTTCTCTTCTTCCTTCATTTCCTTCTTCTTCAAGCTTTTTTTTCTTCAAATATTTGTGCCCTAAGGTGTTTCTACCCATAGAAGGACTTGTTTCCACCCAAGGGACCTCCAAAATTGGTCTCCCCAAGTTTCTAGGGTTTTAGGCTTTTAAAACAACAATTTTGGGCTCAAAAAATGGGCTTATCAACAAAATAGCTCGATATTGGGTGCCCGAGAAACTAGTCAACCTCTTAAGCAATCGATCGACCGCTTGTGCTTTGTGCTGAACTCTCTGTTTTGCACTCCAACCTTCCCGAGGTCGTAACTTCTTAATTCGGACTCCAAATTGAGAAATAATAGACTGTTGGAAAGATTAGAGAGTGTAGAATATGGATATGGTCAAGGAAAACACTTTAAAGCTGATGGTAAAGATTGAATCAACAAAGTGTGCCAACTGTTCAGGATTTTGAACACTCTTCTTCTTCCTTCTTCTAATAGTCATAACTTGATTATTTGAAGTCCAAATTGAGTGAATGAAGGCTCTTCGGAAAGCTTGAAAAGTCTACTATCCATCCATACAAAGATTGGAGCCATGAGAGGTCATTTTACAGCTGAAAAGATTGAAATACAGTAACAGCTGCTACATGTGGAATTTACTGATTTTTTTTTTTACTTTTTCGCTTCATATTGCCTCAATGCCTCAAATTTGGTCCTAATTTCAAATATAATAAAATGGTGTTAAAACACTCTATTAATATCATAAAACTACAAAAATACCAACCAAAAATATAGGATAAAATGCCTATAAAATATACTTATCAATGACTGCTCGATCTTATTCTCTATATCTGCTATCTACCATGTTCCATCTCTGCATAAACTATACCAGGCAGTAGCATTACACAAAAGGATCTATCTAAATCTCACCAAATCCCTCAAAATGTAAACTCAAATAACTTGGTTATTAGTTAAGATTGTTATATTTGTAAATGAGAAACGATTAGACAACCATTGTGGTCGGCTACTAATTTGGCCAACTTTTGTTCCATCTAGAAAAACAGAGCAATGCCCTTTAATTTGTGGTGCTGGATAGCCCTATTGACCATTACTGCATTTGAGGAAGGTTGAGCTTATACAAATAATCTTATAATTATTGTTCATAAGCTGTATGAAAATTTAAATAATAAGGAATAATTCCTCAAAATGCATTCTACCATAGTAGCCTTATCAGTAGCTACTCCATTTCCGGTTCCTTTATAATTGTATTTTGTCCTATATTTAGTCAAGCCTAACATAGGTACGCTGGAAGAAGTAAAGAAAAGGAAAATTCATGTATCTTAGCTTCTACTAATAATGACCGATTTAAGTGGAATGGGTGACATCTATAGAATCACTATAGGTTATACAGGCTTAGTAATACGCCAGACAAATGATTCCATAACGCACTTATCATATGCATCCAGAAGTCTCCATGCAGAATAATTTGATCTACCGATTTTGTTTGATTGATAAAAACAATTAGTACATGCAATTGTAGGAACATATCACTGTGATAATGTCAAGGATGAAGAATCTATTGGAAACCTTGGAGGAGAAGATAGGAAAGGCTTTGGTGGGATCTGCAAGGCTTCTACGCTTCCTTCCAACATTTCAATCACTTTGCTCATGCATGGCCTATGTGAAGGATCTGTTTGTATGCACCACAAACCCACTACTATCATCTCCCTTGTAATTTCATTTTCCTCTTTTTTCTCAATGCCCTCTAGTCCCAGATCTTCTTTCCGTTCAAGATTCTTATAAATCCAATGTGGAAAATACGTCTCACTTGTATTATCCACTGTACCATTAACATTTTGTCTTCCTCCAATCATTTCCAGAATCATCATCCCATAGCTATAAACATCTGATTTGTGTGAGACTCGGCCAAAATTTCTACAGAACACTTCTGGAGCGACATACCCAATGGTCCCTCTTGCTGCAGACATTGATATAATACTCTCTTTTTGTGGGCATAATTTAGCAAGCCCAAAGTCAGAGATCTTGGGAGAAAAATCTTGGTCCAAAAGGATATTGTGAGGTTTCACATCAAAATGCAATATCTTTTGTTCTACACCCACTAATGCAAGTATTTCTAAGTCCTCTGCTATACCAATTGCAATTTGTATAACTTCTCCCATCCGTGTTTATACTGATTTTAAAGGGTTTTCTCTGCATAAAAATTTTTCAAGAGACCCATTGCTCATAAATTCATAGATGAGAGCTTTTCTGCCACTCTCAAAACAGAATCCCAAAAGTGTAACAATATTGACATGAGAAGTTCGACTAATGCTTGCAAATTCATTGATGAAATCCTCTCCATTTCCTTTGGATTTGTTGAGGACTTTGACTGCAACAAGGTGACCATCATCTAACTTTCCTTTGTAAACGCCACCATAGCCTCCTTGGCCAAGTTTATCCTTGAATGAATTAGTCATCTTCTTAATATACGAATAACTATACCTTTTAGGCGCTTGAGATCCGTAATTCCCGACAAATTCTTCAATGTTTTGATCAGCATCAAAACTCTTTCTCCTAATGAGCATCACTCCCAGTTTTGATATTTTTCTTCTGAAGCAAAAGATTGTAACAATGCTGACAAATAATGTCCCAGTTGCTGCTTCAATAATGGCTGTAATTAAGAAGAGAAGAGGAGCTTCAGTTTAGAAAATGTAGCAACTAGAATAACAAGGAACACAAACACTTTGCTTTGAATTTTGAAATATATATATATATATATATATATATATATATATATATATATATATATATATATATATATGTATATGTATATGTATATGTATAGAGAGAGAGCTTAGAGAGAGAGCTAGCTGTGAAGGATTACCTGTCATGATATT
>JAEQBH010006586.1:0-123737 GCA_016808115.1 Tetrastigma voinierianum | reverse complement strand
TTGGCTCCCAAAACCATTTCCAATAAGTTCATTTTTGCAATGAAGTCCTTAGGTTCTTCTCTTTTGCAAATCAACTTAGGTATAATCTATTTTAACCTATAACCTTTCATTCTATGACTTATATGCCCCTTTTTGGCAAAATTACACTTTATCCTGTCTTGTAAATTTCCTGGTTCCCTGCTTCCATGTTTCTCGTGATTTAACTCATGAAACATTCAAATTATGCTTCCAAAATACCTAAACATGCCTAAAATCGCCAGTAGATATTTTCGCATACATAGAGAAGCCTTGGGAAAGCATCTCCATGGATTTCATTGGCGGGTTTCCAAAGGTGAGTGATTGTAAATCCATCTTTATGATTGTTGGCCGATTCTCAAAGTATGCAGTGTTCATACCTGCATTGGAAGCATGCCCCGCGGAAGAAGCAGCCAGACTGTTTTTCAACAATGTTGTGAGATACTTTAGGTTGCCGAAAGATATTATCAGTGATAGAGATGCTAGATTCATAGGAAGCTTCGTGGAATTGCTCAAACTCCTGTGTTCGCAGTTGAAATTCTTGACAGCTTAATCACCCACATACAGATGGTCAAACGGAGAGGGTGAATGCATTGTTGGAAGAGTACTTGAGGCACTTTGTCACAACATCTCTAAAATTGGCTATTTACTCTGATGCATCTGGGCCTTTTGTTATAATCGTGATAGGAGCTCATCGACGGTGGAGTGCTTGAGTTAGCCACTGTGGATTTGCACCAGGGTTCCTGTAGAGGTGTACAGAAGGCCGCTTTAACTCTCATGAAGACACCACGGCTGATTTGGCGAGACTTGAGGAAACCCGATAGAGCTTAGAGAAAGCCGCCAAGAGAATGAAAAAGTATGCTGATAGGAACCGCAGACCGTTGGAGTTTCAAGTTGAGGATCATGTGCTTTTGAAGCTAACGCCACAAATTTGGAAAAAGGTTAGTAGCAAAACAAGGCAGAGAAGCCTTATTCCAAAATATGATGGATCTTTTGAAGTATTGCAAGGTGGGATAAGCGATAAGATAGACAGTTCCTCTGCACTGCCGTTTCCTCACCCGACCTTCCACATGAGCTTTCTAAAGTCGTATCACAGGGATTCAGACAAAGAAAGGGTATAGAGATCCGAAGCCCACCGTTGCGATGAAATGGGGCCATCAATGTTGAGCAGATTCGATCATCGGATCATGGCTAGTGGAAGAACAGACGTATCGACACGGCTAAGGGAAAGTGAAATTCGTATGTTACATGGGAGAAAGATGTGACTTTGTGGCAGTTTGAGGAACAGGTGCATGAGTACCTCAAGAACAAGTCGACAAGGGCATCGACATTAGCCGTGGGGTAACCGGCAGCCCTCTCCCCAAACATGACCGATCGAATCATGGCCCCGCATGGCCGGCCCCGTGCACCCATGGGACTACAAAGCAGAGGTCAGTAATGACTTAGCCTCAACCCGGCCGATGGTCGCGTCTCTAAGGCAACATGTGCCAACACGCTAGCAAAGTGGCTTTAAGACACATCGCTAGAGGCAGCGCACACGGGCCGCATAAAGGTAGGTGGCGCAGCAGCGCCAAGCAGTAATGCACAAGACGCTAGTGCGGCCGCCGCACAACGCATGAAAGATAGTGTGGTAGCAGACCCACATTACTAGCGCGTAGGCATAGTGCACAAGTAGGTGATCAAGCAAAGCATATATTCATGACATAGGCAGGGGTAAGTGTGCAACGCACAAATTTTACAAGCAAACAGACACACCTGACAACACATCGCAGTAGCGCACATAGGTAGTGTGAATCGAGCCATAGGCCAAGGGTCGAGACTCGGGTCGAGCCACATGGGGGTCTAAACCCATTTGCTACACCAATAAAATAAGACAGCTTGGAAAAGGTAACCGGGCTAGTACTGACCGTTGGCCGGTTTTGAAAGAGTTTTTGGGAGGGAAGGATCCAAGGGCTCTAATTCCAACAGACATGACCCTTGAGAGGGATGCAGGCTCATGTATAAAAGGCTTAGGCCTTAGTCCTTACAAAAGGTTGGTTCATTTTAGAGGGTGTGTTCATCTTATAAGGAAATCCTAAGGGAATGTGTAACCTATGTGCTGAGAGCACAATAGTTTTGTAAAGTGCCTTGTTAATAAAAAAACAAGTTGGGTTGAGACTCATAAAATTACTTTGTTGCTTGTTCTTGTTTGTTATTGATATTTGCACAGGTTGGAGAAGGTTGTCTAAGAAGAGTATTAGAACCGCGCACCGAGACTGAAATTGATAGGCAGATTTTGTAGGTGTGACAGCAGCCATGATGGGTATCCAATACATTTTGGGTCAATAAATAGCTATTCTCCAATATTGCTTGAGATTATATCCCAGTTTTCCAATACATATATAGCATAGCTGTACGGCGGGGTCCTCTCTCTTTCTCTCTCAATCCGGGGTTTGCAGAATCTTGTGGTTTCCTGGGTGATGCAAATGAATTTTATTCTAGAAACCATGCTTCCTACAGCTAGAATCTCGGAAAAACACTTATCTGTCTAAGATGGAGGTAAGGTTGAGAGAGAGAGAGAGAGAGAGAGAGACAGGTCATGGAAGGAATAATAACATTTCATGCACAGCCAAATGCATGAAACCATGACTAGTCTCATCAGAATAACCTTTAAGAATCCACGAATCCATCTCTCCATCGATATTGATCATGTATGCCTAGCCTATCTCCATCTCCTGGCATGCATCCTCATGACCTGAGAGATGGATGAGAAAGGGAGTTGTAGTAGATGACTTTGAATGAAATATGAAGCTATGAAAAGTCTATTTCATCTACTCATTTTCTTAATGCAACAAATGCCATTTCATCTATGCACATGCATGTCAAATCAAGGTACTTTAACATAGATATATACAAGAATATAAACCAGCTCCCGCCTTTAGCTATGACCTAATTATGAGTCGCAGCATGAAATTCAACTTGAGCTAATGGATGGAGTATATATCGTCTTCCCAACTATAAATATCAGTACTAGATCGATCCAAATTAAATGATTTGATTAAATTAAAGATATCCTTGCACATATACTTTCATGTGGACCGTGTAACATGAATGGACTATCATTCAACATGATATGCAAAATCGGTCCTTGCTTTGTTTGAACCATTTTATGGCATACAGGCCTGCCTCTACAACCAATTATTTCACTGAGGCATTTTGATCCATCTTTCTGCTGGAGCAATAATGGATAACTTTGTTAAGATTAAATTATTCAATTTTTGTCAATATGACCGTATATATAAGCTTTATGCATCGTGCATTGTAATTCATGTTGAGATTGTGATTGATCATACAGACGAGGAGTTCTGATGTTGAAAGATTTTTTTTTTACAGTTTGTTGATAACATGAAGCGCTTCAGGGTCCATGCGTGAATTATGATGTTTAAACAACTTGCACCAATCAAATTTCCCTGTCTCCTGTCTCCCCGCCCCCAGTCTCCCGTCTCCTTGTATTTTTTTCTTCATCATTTTCCGGTTCCAAATACTCTTAGTATCCCCACATGCCTCTCAACATTTGGAATTATGTGACTCATCTCCTGCCTGACACGATTATGATAACTGAGGTGACACGATTTTCTACACTAGACTGGTTGTTGAGGGAAGTATATGGTTTTTCTGAACGAGAAAAAAAATGAAGTCTTTAAAGTAAATTCAATTGTGACATCACAAGAGTTTAGATTTCTTTTCTTTGACTAACTATCATATAATAATAGGCCGTCCTAGGTTGCCATTTTTGTTCCATATTAATCACCATTGATTTGGAAATTGTTTTCGTACCAAATTCGTGACTTCACTGACATCTTATTATATCCGTGCTTTCCTTTACTCTTTACTTTATATTCCAAAATTGTTAGACCTTATTTAAATTATATTACACTGCAGTCTGAAATATCACATGCGGTATATAAATTTAAATCAAACAAATAGACAAATGTGATTCAAATTCTTTTGATTAAAGAATTAATTAAATTTAAAGGATAAAATGTAATCATTGATATCTTGTTATGACAAAAGCCTCCTTCCGCTTAAAAATTTGTGTAGAAAATCCGAAGATAAAGATGGTTACATATCCACTGATATGTAAATATTTTGGTGAAACTGAATTTACTTGGTTACTCTTATTTTTTTTAAAAAGAATTCATGGTGTGTACTCAGTGATCGTTTTGTGTTTTTTTGGGGAGGTTGGGGGTTATTATCTTTGAAAATAGTATTTTTAAATTTCTTCCTCAAAATAGTATTTTAAAATTGCCTCAATACTTTGTAAAATGAAATATTAAAAACTCTGAATAATTTTGTATGTATAATGTTTTACTTATTTTAATCATTTTGCATAATTATTTTTTACAACCATCTCTAAAACCAAATAAAATCAATTAAAAGTATTATATGAAAACACTGTATTTATTTTAGAAAAAGAATAATTTTTTACTTTTAACTATTTTTTATAAAATATGTTTAAATAACCTACGATAGAGCGCTAATGTTTAAATAGGCATAACATAAAGGGCGTAAGAGTGCCCTTGCCTGCCTCACAGTATATTTTACTACATCAGAATCTGAAAGAGCTTTTACTTTAAAAATAGTTTTAAAATTAACTTTTATAAATAATGTATATGTTTTACCCTTTTTTTATATCAATATAATTATTTTGTTAAATATATCAAAAAGCCATTGAGGATCGGGAGGAGCGATATAGAGAGCAAGAAAGTAGGTTTATAGGATTTTCGAGGACTCATTCAGAAAAGATAATACTATAATAATACATTACAAGCATTTAACAAAATCATAGCTTAAAATACCAATTTTTCTGGGCGATACAGATACAAATGCTTTTAATGTTATATCATATTTTTAATTTGACATTTAAACTTTTTACCTCATTAAATTTAAATGAATATACTGGACAAACGAAAGATCTAACTACATCGACGCTGCATTCATTATATCATAATTTATTAATATGTCACACTCTCATGCACAAATGTTTAAATTACGGAACAAACCTTAAGAGTAATAATGTACATAAAAAATGTTTAAAGGACAAGTTTGAACATATAAGAAATCATTAAAAGAAATCATTAAAAGCGTTTATACGAGAAAAAAGAAAACTGTCTTTGAAGACATTGACCAAACTGCCCTTGATTCTGTTGAATCAGTAATGCCCACCGGCAAACATACACAAGTTTTTAAATCAATGAATCTTTCACGATGGTACAACATGGTTTATGGCCCTACATCTGACACTAGGGTTCCAGCAGTCCCCATTCTGGCTAAAACTGAAAATGACAATGGGGAAGAAGAAGAAAAAGGCCCTGTTTCCCTTAGCATGGGTCATGGGTGCCTTATCTGAGTACATGGAGTAGTGCAGCTGGAAGTGTACCTGTTTTGGGAGAGAAATCAGCACACATTAATTGAGCTTCCCTTGCTTTCGTGGCGGTGACTGTAAAAAGGCTGGCTGGTTCTGACTTATATATCACCAGAACCCAAACATCTGCGCTCTCAGAAATTAAGCCGGAAATTGTGGCGGTGGCAGAAAACTGAATCATCAGAAGATTCAGAACCACCTATTTTGGCAATAGAAAATGCTGAAGGGAAGAAAAGTACCTACCTCATGACCTGTCATGTTTCTGAGAAGAGAGGAGATCAGAAAACTTCTTCATTTCATAGGATGATAGATCTGAATCTTGAAGCTAATAAGGTGTTGAATTCCATGCAAAGCCTCGTCAAGAGGACAGTCCGTTGCTAACACCTTACATTCATCGCCGGTTCGACCTTCCCCACACTGGCTTTTCCTTTTCCCCGGCCATCTTCGAAATCTTGCAATCTGCCTCTATGATCTATGATCCCACCCACTAACGTATCCTCTACCATTCTTGAGCCATGCTGATCAACCCGAAGCTGGTGTTAGGTGGTTGGGTTGGTCATTGGCGCAGACGGTATTGAAAAATAGACTTAATTTTCTATCCCATGCAACTGACTAGTTTAGACTTTAGAGTCCGGAAGAGATAAAGACCAACAAAACAAGTTATGGGGGTGTTTTGGTTATTATTTTTTAAGTTGTTACTAAAAACACAAATTATATCGATTTATTGTTTATTAAAATCGTTTTATTTTCTAGCTAGTGATTTTCTAAGTTATTTATGCTTTTTGAAACTAAAAACTAAGAAACCAAAATATGTGTGTTTTGTATTTTCATTATTTTTTTATAATAAAAACAGTTTTTAAAAACCGTAACCCGCCTTAAAACCTGATTTAAATGTAGAAAACATCTCATGAATAACAAGTCAGGCTATAGACATTTGAAACCAACTGGGAAGCCCATGCCATGCCCCTTCATTTTTAGGTTCTGAGTTGTACGTTCCACCTGCCAGTTGTTATTCCAATTTTACTACATTATTTTTGGTTCTAGTTCCTTCTCTCGCCATACTTCCCAATAAAATGGGCAATCCAGACTCTACCACTACGACCAGTTGATTTGAGCATTTACCTTCTCTAAATGAGTTCATATAATTCAGACTTCACCACTACCACCAGCTGATTTGAGCATTTACCTTCCAAATGAGTTTCTATATAATTTTAAGGAAGCTAAATAATATCCAACAAAAATATAAAAATATATGGGATCATAAAAAGGGTGATGAATTGAACGGTGTTGTTAGTCCTCTTAACATAAAAGAAACAAGGAACTACAAGATACCCCTAAACAGGAACTAGGTCAAGAACCTTAGTTGCAGGCGATGATCTAGCAACTTGTCCTATCTCCAAAAAGGAAAGAAGGAAAATGAGTTAGCCCTAATCATCAAGGGGATCCACTACTTCAGTGTGTTAATAACATATAACAGGCAATGAAAATCTAAAAATATGGTAAGACAGACAATATATATCGTCTTGTACAAAGTACTACAAATATCATTTTCCCACTTCATGTCCATCAATCAGATACACTTCCCAAAGAAACTAGGCATCATTTATAGCTGTTGTAATACTGGTAGTTTCCCACATAACTGCAGTTGAAAAGCCTTGCTTAACTACTCCAGCTATTTTCATCCACAAAGATTCAACCTAATACTTTACTGTGACGACAGATTGATTAAGACTTAAGAAGATCGATCTATGGCCTTCACATAAATGCACCATGGCAGATGGAACAGCCCAACTCTCTCTCACTCTTTAATTGTTCTTAGTGGAGCATAAATATGATATTTTGATCATCTAGAGTTAATCCTGATGATCAAGAGATTTTGCATAATTTTTAAAGATTCAGAACTTACTACTACAATAGTTGTATCTTGGATAACCTTTATTCCTCTTCAAACACCTTATGTATACGGCTAAGATCTATCCACAAGATTACAAATCCTTTGCTATTAATTAAGGGTGTACTGTGAAATTAGGGCAACTATGCATCTGTTTTCACTGCCCATGAGCAATCTAAGCAATTGCTTTAATTTCTCTCAAACTCCATAGTATCTCTTTAATGTGCTTCCCTTTCCTATGTAGAGGCTCTTGGCTGGCTAGGATCCTTTGGGTTTTATGCACAAGAAAGAGAAATTGAAAAGAAGACCCTTATTTCCGATCTTATAAAACCACGATCCATATCAAAACCCGGGACTAACTACAGCAACTTTTCTCGATCTCACACGCATAGATGCAGCAAGAAACTACTATGAGCATATTAAAGCTAAAACCCAATGGGTCTAATTACTATTTCATTAATACCAAAATAGCTTAACATGATAAAAGAAGACGGCTTAAATAAATATATCTAAATCAAGTTGATGAGATGATAATAGACGTAAGATCCCAAAGGTTGAAAATACCTTGAAAACCCTCTACTACATGGCCTGTAACTAAGCTAGATCATCTAGTAGTGTCTTTTCTTTTTTCCAATTGCACCAGCAAGCTTCGGGCAAAACTGAAATTGATATTTATAGAAACCCACAGGTTTTTTATCCTATATCTTATTGTTTATTTGTCAAATGACTCAAATTAGTAAACAAAATTCAAAGATGTACATAAACCAATACATGCCTATAAAATTTATTACTATACTTTGACCCCTACTCTAATTGAGAATTGTTTTGGGATCCATGTTTATCTAACTAATAGAAGGAACTTGATTAATTCGGATCGCAACCAGGGTTGATCGGTATCAAAAGTAATAAGAGTTACTTCATATTCGGTTATTTCATGCATGACAAACTAGGGTTCAACTTCATATGGATTATAAACCATATGTTCAAGGTCGAACAGACAACGAAACAAAGGCTAATCTGCAAAAGACTGCTCACTTGACAAACATAGCATGGAATTCACTCACCCGTCATCGTCATCGTCATCATCATCCATCGATCACTATACAACCTCTGATCATATAATCAAAAGCCAACTCGAAACACGTCTGCAAACGATCAAACAATAAACAAAGAAGTCAATAGAAGAGGAAGAAGAAGGAGAAGACGAAGAGGATATACCATGGTAGCTTGATTTATAGAAGATAGGATAAAGATGTTCAGCGGTTGAAGGTGTGAGTTTCATGATGGTTGTGTGTATCTGCTACTTGTTGAAGCATGAGAAGGGAAGTTTGACTCACGGGTGAGGCATGGCAAAGAACGGTACATGTGCATTGTCTACCGTAACAACCTCCCAGCCCAGTAACCGAGTGAGGGAATAAGAGAAAATTATATGGGTTTTTTAGTAATGAACAGTACTGGAGGAAAGAGAAAGGAGAGTAGATGAAGTGAAAGAAACCTAAGTGAGGTTAGCTGTGCTCTGTGTGTTTGAAGGTGGATGGATGATACAATCTTGGTCTTCTTCTGCCTCACATGATCATCCCACTCCTATCTACCTTCCCCTCACCTCATCCCCATATTCTTCATTCATTTATATATCCTTGTCACCCAACAGTTCCTTTCTCAGTGGCCAGTGCACCAAATTCTGTGTGCAACCAAAACTCCATTCCCAATTGCTGATTTTGACTGTACAGTTGGAAGAACAATAAGCTTGAGAGAAAGGGAGATCCATCTCCCTTCTTCTCAATCTCACACCATCTCTACAGCTTCTTAAAAAAAAATTAATTAACCTCTTCTGAGTTCTGAATCTACTAAGAAATACATGACTGCAGTTCTTTGACTATCTTAAGCTTCTACCATTTGACCCTAAAAATATTAAGTTATAAATCAATCATGTCTATTAGTTGAATTCAGTCCTCTTTTTTATTACTAAGCTTATTTACAAGAGCTCACATGGAACAGGTAGACAAATAATGATTCGTTACTTAAATTCACAATTTTTTTAACAAATGTTATGGACAAATTTGCGCTACATTACAAAAATGAATAACCGTTATCAGTCTTTTTTATATTACTAAACATGATGCCCACTTAATAAGTATCGGTCGGGGGCGCACACAAACTGGTAAAGCTAGAAGTATATAATTTTCTAAAGTGAATATAATCCGACCCAAATATACTACATTGATTTACTAAGCTCGGTGCGACTGCGCATTGCTTGCTTTTCGACTTTAACGCCGAAACTAAATGAAATTTCAAAGATTGCCGTCATTTTCAATTTTCACGACTTATCACAACCTAAAAAGCTTCCTAATTAGAAAAGCTGAAAATATTTAGTTTCTTTTCTATTCTAGTGCTCATTTTCCACAAAAATAATAAAACTCAATCATCGCCTCAATGTGCTATAATAGCCTAAAGAATATACACTAATATGATCACTTACAACCGAGTAATGTGATTTTTACGGGTCCCATCCCGACCGACTCGCTTAATTTTTCCACCTAAACTTCTTTCATTTAAAATAAATAGCATGGCGAAGTAAAATTCTCAAACTCGCTGTTTACATTTTATTTTTGTTTTATTTTTAATTATAATTTTTTTATATTTGCTTTTTTATTTTTATTATTTTAAAATTAATATTTTCTATAAAAATAAAAATATTACGACTTTTATAAATTATTTATTAAAAACATTATAATAATAATAATAATTTATATTAAAGTATAAAAATAAAATAAGAAATTTTTTTTTTAAAATATAATCGGGACGGGGCTTATTATTATTATTTTGGATATACTTATTCATATTTGGCTTCATTCTAGGCCCGTCGACCCCTCAAACAATTTTATTTTCTACCACTTATTTTAAAACGAACTTAACTCCGCCCATTTCCACTTTCGCATTTTCGTAATCTCGCCCCTTGAGTTACTCCAAATTTATCACCCAAAAAATCGTAAAAATTTTCGATTGTTTCAGAATTCGGCGAAATTTTTCTCGGTCACTAGATTTCGCGAGACGAATTTAATCTACAAGAACTCGCTTCACATTCCGAGATCTAGAAAATTTTCTAAGCTTCCCTGAATCCTTATGGCAATTTATTATTTTTATTAACATTTTGCCATTTTTGAAAATTTCTAATTTTCTCAGGTTTTACAAAGGGTAACAATACCTGAAACCGTCTCGGATTTGAGAAAATAAACCCAAACCCGTTAAAAACCCGATTAAAATTAAATTAAACATGTGCCATTATGAGCTTTAGATGATCAGAAACCCAAAATAATTGGTCTCCTAAGCATTATTCAAAGATTAAGTTCAAAAAGTTTTATTCAACATTAAGTAAAAACAAACACCACTTAACACTGGCCCAAATCCAAATTTACTTCCAAATTAATAAAACCTTCATGATAGCACTGTGATGTAGTCTGGCTATAAAGAATAACAAAATTAAAAGAAGACGAACAAAATAAATAGAATAGAGTTCTCAAGTTTTCAATATCATATCAAGTCTCCCCAAAAACAATAACATAAGGTGCTATTTATAGGCACCAATAGAACACCCCAACAGATAAATCCAAAAAGTACGATTAAATAAATAATTAATAATAATAAAAATCATCATTGAATCTCGGCTTCCATCTCGTCTGTGCCGATAGTGGGCCTACTCCATGCCCCATCATTCCCCTTGAGTTGAAAAGAACTCGATCCAAGAGCCGCAAAAGATAAGAATCCAACAACGAATGATCTAAATGACAAAAGATCATTCTCATAAAATCCAAGTAAGACGTAATCAGCATTTGTACTATACCTCTCGGCAAGGAAATGACGAAAACCATCATCTTGTGGTCATAACTCATCTTCGCGGTAATATCTACCATCCCTGTAATACTGTGAACGAAGACATACCGGTGTGCACCTTGCTAGCTTCAAATTATGTACACACTGAAGACAAAATAAAAAGCTCAAAAGTGCCTCGATAAGGTTGCAAATCCTCTACATTGAAAACATGGCTAATATTCCTCATGTCATTACGCTAGAAATCAAGAAGATATGCATTAGATCCCAGTTTATGAATGATAGATAAGGGCCTATGGCCTCTCGTGATAAAGTTTTTGACAACGCTTGAATTCTTTCCTTAAGACGAATGCAAACCATGTTATATTCACTCAACATTAAATTCCTCACACTACGATGTACATCAACAAACCAATTCTATATCTTCATTACTAAAGAAATCTTCGCTTAATCTCAAGACGTAAGTCAAGCATGTGTTTTGCAAAGTTTCATGTGTTCGTACACACACATGCAGGGGGTAAAGGAACAAGATCAATGTGCGGTGAGTAGTCACCAATAATTTGAAATGACTTTTACCAGTTGAACGGTTAACATAATTGTTATAAGCAAACACAACTGTTGACAAAATTAAATTCAAACACCTTGTTTTACCCCCAACCAAACACTCCAAGAATATCACCCAAACTACGATTAAATAAACCCCTTACTCGACCATCATTGAGGATGAAAGCTATGAGTACTCAAAGTAGTACCAAAGGGTTTCTCAAAGAGTTTTCCAAATACATTAATAAAATTTCTACATCCTATCGTATATAATGGTGGAAGGCAAACCATGCAATTTTACAATTTCTCTTAAAAATAATTTAGCAACATGTGAAGCATCATTGGTTTTGTTATACGGATAAAATGTGCCATCTTAGAAAACCTATCAATAGCAACCAAAATAGAATCATGTTCTCTAGCAGTCCTAGGCAATCCAAGAACAAAGTCTATACTAACATCCTTCCAAGGTTCATGAGGAATAGGTAAAGGAGATATAAAACCAGTTATTTTGTTTCAGTCTCTATTAACTGATATGATGTCCGCATTGTGCAACTATCCTAGTAACATCATTTTTTAGAAAAGGCCAATAAAATCTATCTTCAACCAATGCAATATTTTTTATCCTCCCAAATGTCCCCAACTAAACCACTTGCATGCATCTCCCTTAAATTAATAAATCCCTAAATGATGTCCAAGGTATGCACAATTTAGTCACTTTAAACAAATAATCATTTTCAACAAGAAAGCTAATATACTCATCTGCTACTTCATTACTAACCTCATCATAAAATAATACTAAAGTCAAGACATGCGATACTCATCTTTAATCTATCAAACCCAATGACATGAGCACTACACGGGCAGCGTAGTTAATCTACCAAGTGCATCGCGAATTTGTTTTCAATACCAGCATGATGGTTAATCACTAAAGAATATTCAATAAAAAAATTCAACCTAATTTAGCATGTCACTATCTCAAATTTCTTTTTGTATTTAAATATCTTAAAGCTGGTGATAAAAAAAAACACAAATTCAAAAGAGGTAATAAATAAACCTCCAAAACTAAGACTCGCACTATAACATAAAACCTTATATCATATGTACAATGATCAGTTTTTGGGGCATCATTGAGTTTTCACTAAAGAAAGCTATAGGGTGACCTTTCTCGACCAAGACACCACCACACCTACACCCGATGCATCACAAGAAACCTCAAAACTTTGGTAAAGTCGATATATCAAAATAGGTGCCCTTACCATTTCGACCTTTGATTCTCCTCAATTCGCTAGCAGCATTAGACCATTGAAACTCTCAATTTTAAACATCTCCGTGATAGGAGCCCATACTAGTGCTAAATCCTTATAAATCTCCCATAGAAAGCAAGCCTAAACAATGAAACTACGAGTCCTGATAGATTTCGTTCAAAGCAATTTAATAACTCTAACCTTTCAGATCACTGAAATTGCCATGTTGTTCAGACACAAGAAAGCCTAAGAAAAGCACATGTGGTTGCATAAAATAACACTTCTTAAGGTTAACATAAAGCTTAGCCTCTCGAAGAGTGAGAAAATCCCAGTTTGCAAAGCCCCAATGCCTTTCTTGATTCGGCCATAAACCCCACACATGTCATCAAAGAACCACAGAGGCTCACTGCACGAAAGACAAATCAGGAAGGATCATGACCCCATAGTTATTAGAGTAACTGCAAATGATCAACTCCATCATAATAAACCACATCTATTTTAATGTGCTTTCCACTTGTTCCTATCTGTTTGATTCGACACCTGAGTGATGTAATCATCACAAAATCCATCCCAAGAATCAATGATCAGAACGTTATTGATCCGCCGAGGTCTCGCGGCGGTGAGCAGGTGTTCCAGATATTTATGATTGTGATCTGAGCTGATGGTTCTGTTTTCGGACTCACGCATACTCCTCCCGGGGATCCGTCTTCTGATGCGTCAATATGCCGGCACGGATACACTCAAATGTTGAAACGGGTTTGTTCCTCTCTCAAAAAAGTCCCTTCACTGCCTGGGTTTCACTCCCTCTCTTTGTGATTTGTCCTGTATGGTAGTTAAAAATAGGGGTCCTGAACCAGTCTATAAGATCGACTTCTTAAAAGCGTGTCATCGAAAGGGAAACTACCTAGCACTATATCAACAAAATCATCTAGCAAATTCTTCACTTTTAAAGGAACATCGATAATCGAAGAATCGTTATATGGAACTCCTTTTGCCATTAATGCTAAGTACATATCACACTCAATTCCTCTCTCAAACTTTACATTTAAAGTATGCAACTTTCGCTCGTGAAGTTTAGAGATGTTTACGCCATCGCGAACCTTAGGTTTAGCAGGTGTCTCAAAATAATGTTCTTACCCTTATACTTAAATGAATAAATGATAACTTTACCAAAATTGGTAACATTAAGATCATAAAGCCAAGGGCTACCTAAAAGAACACGGGCAACATCCATGGGTAATATCAAAATAGATTTCATCCTTATAATCTCCCATTTGAATGTAGACTAGACACCTTTCAGTGATGCATAAAGTATGATCATTCACCCAAGCTACTCTAAAGGATTCGATGTGGTTCTACTTTTTTAGGTTTAAAAATTTAATAGCATCCTTAGAAACTACATTCATCGAACTACCCCCATCAATCACTAACTTACTTATCTCCACTTTGCATGATTTCAGGAAAATACGAGTACGCTTCCAATTACCATTATCTACAGTTGTGGATAACACACATCTAACCACACCAACACAAGCAACATCGTCACAATCCTCATGAAGATCATCTTCATCACAAGGATAATCTAAGATCAAACAATTTGGTCTCCTTATCCTCCAAACTACCTCGCTCAACATCTAATGCCAATGCGCATTGTGGACAACGAATATGACCCTTGTGATGACACTTATGATGCATAATCAATGAATTATTAGCCTTTAGACTTAATAGGAGAAGTAACAGAAGAGTTACGCAACCAGACTCTTGCTCCTAATATTATCGGGCCTAGTATTACCATCTGAAGGACATGGACTATGACTTGGACTGACCTTTAAGTGAAAAAGATGAGGGTTTACTGAACTTCTCGACTTCTATGGCTTTTTGATAGGCATCCTCTACAGTGTGTGGAGCATGCAATTTAACCATCTTTTGAATGTCGAACTTAAGACCATTAACAAAACGAGTGCAAACAACAAATTGATCCTCAACATGGAACTCACTACACCTAAGCCTATCTTCCTCAAATTTAGCAGAATATTCAGCTACACTAAGAGTCATTTGTTTTAGATTAATCATGTTGGAGAACAATTGACTCTTATATGATGGAGGAATGTACTTTTCTTGCAACTTTCGTTTTCATAACAAATCCCATTGCGATGGGTGGTTCACCTAGACGAATCATGTCTTGCAACACATTTTGCTAGTACCTTTTAGCTGAATTGGTTAATTTCATTTTAGCAAACCGAATTTGTTCACTATCAATCATTTCATACCAATCAAAATATTCCTTAATAGCAACTAACCAATCAAAGAAAACATTAGGATCCATTCTACCATCAAATTCAGGAGCACTAAACTTGACTTTTTTTTGTGATGTCCCTTTGAGGTTGTCTAACCTGTATATCCTGATCTCTACCCCAATTACCATTAACCTAGGCTGGTATCGTTGAGAAGCGACATCTTCTCTCACCTGATTTGGTGGGTAATTTTTCCATGGTGGTTGGTAATCTAATGGGAAGTTGACATTAGTAGGTTGAAACAGACCACCTAGGTTGAATTGATGGTCTCCTATTACAGGTAACCTCGTGCGAGGCCGAAAGAATCAATTACTACCCAAGTTCATTTTACCTGCATTGTCATGCAAAACCATTTGTAATTCATCATATTGATGTGAACTTCAAAAGACTCAACTTCTAATGTGTGTCACTCCAACGCGGTTTTATAACAGTTTCATCAACATATTCATCTATCTCATGTTTACCCAAAAGTTTTAAAAGAAAATCCATTTTTCGATTCATTGCATGAGTTTGTCACCGGTATGCATCGGCGTCGAGAGTCAATCGCCTAAACATCAAAGATCACGCTTGAGTCAAT
The DNA here is from genome assembly GCA_016808115.1 of Tetrastigma voinierianum. Taxonomy (NCBI): domain Eukaryota; kingdom Viridiplantae; phylum Streptophyta; class Magnoliopsida; order Vitales; family Vitaceae; genus Tetrastigma; species Tetrastigma voinierianum. Next base: position 107,941 of record JAEQBH010006586.1, on the reverse strand, counting down.
CGACCACACATTGAATTTAAATTACTTCATCGACCAGCCGATCAATCAAATTGTGCTTTTATTTTAATGCGATGATGGGTAATATATACTAGACTATCATTTAGATATTGAGATAAAACTTTGAGTCTTAAGTCAAACATAAGTCTCTTTAGTTGAATCTTTAATGTTAGGTGAAGAAGAAGATTCAACAAAGATTACTTTTTGTAGTCTGACATGTTGAGATAGAATCTAAAATTTTACTGAATAAGGAAATTTATAAACTATATGCTAAAGCAACAAACATAAATCTAAAAAATGTAATGCGATTATATATCATATATTGCATGAGGCACGAAAGAATAACTAAAAACAAAAGTTTTTTTTTTTTTAATACTCTTTATGCTCTATCAAATAAATTGGAACCTAAACAATCAAACAAAATATACTTAAATATCATGAATATTAATTGAGTTTTCAAAGTAAAAGAAAATGTACCATGTTGAAGAACCTTTAGGATGCCTATAATTCCTTAACCTGGTTGCAAGGGAATCAAATAAAGTGTACAATTCATTGATGAAGGAAATTAATTGTATTCCCGAAACAGTGATCAAGTGAGAAGTCCTCACAACTTTGAAGGACCAAAACAACGATTTGGCAAAACTAGGTGCAATTTTGAAAACCAACATATCAGGTTCCACAACAAAGATCAGCCCAGCAACAAAGATAAGCCCAACATAAACTCAAATGAAGGTTTAGCAGTAAATGTGGGCTAATAATCCAAGAAATCAAAAGTTCTGTGCAGCAACGATGAAGGCAGGCAATGGAAGATTGAGATGAGCAAAGGCGAGACAATAACGGTAACAGAAGATAATAACCTGCAGTGGAGAACAACAATTAAAACAAAGGAACGGTGCCAATTTGGGAATGACAAGTAGGCTTTATGAAAAATCCGGGTATTTTGATAATTTAATTGGGTTATATGAAGGGTTCTGGCCAGTTCTCTTCGATTGACTCTACGACTAGATCTCCCGATCCTCTAGTAGTTTTGTTATTTGCTAATCTCTACTGTTTGTTTTAGGAAACAATTTCTTTTGAAGTATAATTTTTGGGAAATAATTCATTCGTACTCAGGAAGATCGAATGGCTGGCCGAGGCAACCTAAGAAGGTTTGTCTGACATAAAGGCTCCATCCGTAGCAGGAGAGCCGGGTCTTAAGTGCCCCAAAACCCTAGAACAGATTTGTAGGGAATGTTTCTATGTTCTTTTAGAGGAAGAGGTCCCAAGTGGCTCCTATACTAAGCTCGAGGAGGTCATGGTCTCCGCTAAAGGAGGAGGATGACACAATCCTCGATCTAAAAGCTAAGTCACCGATTCGACAGAGTGAAGGGAACTAAGAGAAGGAGAGAGGCGCTGGTACTATGAAGCTCTTGAAGCACAAAGAATCTGGCAAAGTCAAGCTCGTTATGCGACAATCAAAGACTCTCAAGATCTGTGCGAATCATCTAGTTCTACTGACTATGCCGGTAACGATAAGTCCTGTCTTTGGCATGCTGATGAGTCAAAAACTCATTTAATTTTTAATCCATTTTTCTAATTTAAATGACAATATGAATGCTGATTAGTATGTAGAAATATGGATATTTTACTCAAATATAATTTTGCAGAGAATTATAACATAATCAAAAGCCCCAGCAAGAACCAGAAGAAACCAGTCTAATAGCAGGAGTAAAGTCGCAATTGAGAATTGAAGTCACAATGAGGATTTCTTCTGGGCTTCACGACTCCGGTGTCACGACACCTACCAAGACTAGTCTCTGAGGGAAGAAATGGAAGGTCAGATCAAGCCAAGTCATGGCTGTGAAAGCTTTAGGTTGTGACCGTAAAATACTAAGGCACCCAGAATAGATGTTGTGACTAAGGAAGAGTTAGTCGGCATGTATGAACATCTTAAGGAAGAATCGAGGTCGCGGGATAATTAATTTAAGGTCGCGACGCTAAATGAAGACTACGCAGTCGCAACATAAACTCGAGGTCGCGATTTATGACGGCTGATGAAGCCATAGATGAGGTCTCTCAGCAGGGAAAATCAGTTGCAACTAGTTCTTAATCAAAGACTCAATTCAAGGTCGCGACGTGCTTTTGAGGCTGCAAACAAGTGAAACAAAGACAAGGGGTCTCCACATGGAGGGTTTTTAGGTTGCAACTAATCATTCAGGTCGCAACTACATTTAAGCAACCTGGAAACAAAACCTATCAAAAAAGAAGAGAAACTATAAGGTCGCACACCATTTCTGCGGGTTGCACCGAAAATAGAGGCATAAGGAAAATGATTGCAACTAAAAAATAGGGTTGCGACCATAAGGAAGGCAAGGAATATCAATTGAGGTCGCGACCCGCTTCCACCGCGACTAAAAATTCTGTGATCGATGAGGATGGGCTAGTCGCCAAGGTAGATGATCGGTGTCGCAACTAAGTACATGTAACTGAGACAAAGACAAAGACAAAGGGTCAGCAAGGTAACAAAGAGGTCGCGACGTGCTTCTAAGGTTGCGTAATTGAACATCGACTTTAACTAAGGACTCCGTTGTGACAAAACGCCGAGGTTGAGACTAAAATGTAAAGAATTCGTCGCAATGCTTTTGAAATTGCCACCGAGTGTTTGATCAAAGAAATTACTTAGTCGCAACCTGTTATCAACGTCATGACGAGCAACATTGATGAGGATAGAAGCTTAAACAAAGTTAGTCGCAAACTAAAAAGAAGTCATGACTCTAGAACTCAAGATACGCTACGTAAATATGATCGCGACCAACAGAGGTCGCGACGCACGCAGCTAGAAGGCAAAAAGAGCCAGGTTATGATCCATTTTGAGGTTGTGACTTGAAAATTAAAGAATCAGGTTTTCTTTAAGAAATCCACCTGCTTGAATCAGCCCAATTTTGGATGCTTATAAATAACCCTTATCACTTAGGTTAAGGTACTTCCTTCTTCGATACCCAGAACTGGGAAGAGGAGAAGGACTCACTGTATATTTTTAGAATAGGTTTTTTTTTTTTAATTGTTTTTTTTCTTTTTTTTATTTTCTTTTTTGGATCTCAACTAAAGGACTAGAAATCATGAAGTCGGATTTTAAATTTATGATTTTCTCTTACAATTACTCATCGAAATTAATGGAGTCCTGGACAAATTTGAATTCATTCTTTCGCTTTATTACAATTACAAAGGTACTTGATCAATAGATCCATTGTCGACAATGCGGTATTTAGTCCTAATTTCACTAGATTGGATTTACTGCTAGTTACATCTTTTCTATGATCATCAAACGATACCATCAAGGATTGGAATTTATTTGATTGATGTTGTCTTTGAATAGATCAGCCTCAATGGTAGCAAATATACCATTTCAAGGATCGCTTCCTACTTGATTTCCAGAGGCTCTCTCATGCACAGGAGACAGAGATTCCTCGAGTCGGGGGAACGCCTCCACTTCAAGGGTATGATATACTACCATTGATGAACTACTAAGCTCCAGTTCACTTCGATAAATTCCTTATTCACTCATAATTGATGTTGAGAGAAAATTTGACAATGTAAATAATCGTAGACTTCACCTTAATTTGAGGGAAGTTCTTAATTCGTACAGCGTAAGCCACTGCGAAGCGGAAGAACCATTAGATTTAGAAGGATGAGTCATCAATTGAGTTGTAGAAGTTTTGGCAAGAACTCTACAAAGGGAAGGCAAGAAATCACAGCCTCAAGAAATGGGTGTGAAGTATTGAGAAAGAAAAATATCCATCTTGCAAGATAAGGTCAGGCACAAGAATGTTAGATCCTTGTCCTTGAGAAAAGTAGGCCTCTAATCAAGGAATATGAGAAACCAATCAGATTATAAGGTGACTTTCGACAAATCCACATCTAGCAACAAAATAGAGTAATGAATATTAATGTAGGAATTGGCTGTTTCACAGTACCTCCTTGATAGTGTTCATTTCTCATAGAGAACTCATTCATTTCCAAGTAATTGATTTTTTTATTTTTTTAGTCGGGTAACATTTGATTTCCTTTACATTCATATGTATCTTCTGTGACTATTATCTTCTAGATTGCAAACTATCAATATCCATTTGGAGTTCAAATAGTGACCTTAAGTAGTTGGGGTAGTTGATTCCAAAATTCTTGTCAATCTCTGTGGGAATGGAGTATCTCGGATTTCATCCATTTTGTTTACTAGATGATCCTCGTGCACTCTAATTCATTTTCAAATTGGGTTTTAATATAAAGTACTTATCATTATATCCAAACAAGTCCAAGTAGACAAAGATGCAAGAGAATTGTAAGGCTCTTGTAACTATGTTAATTTGAAGGTTTTAGTCTATATAATCACAGGCAAACACATGCCACTGATTTTGCTGATGGAGAATTGAAGGGTATAGCTCGACTTTGATATCAAATTGACAGCCCCATTACAAAGAACAATAAAATTAAAAGAAAGCTAACAAAATAACAAAACAAAGTTCTCAAGTTTTCATTATCATATCGTGTCTTCCTAAAACACAATGTAAGGTGCTACTTATAAGCACCCAATAAAAACCTACCGCATAAATCCAAAAATGATTAAATAAATAAACTAATAATACAAAAATCATCATTAGACTCTGGTTTCCCATCTCATCTAGTTTCAAATGGGTCGACTCCATTACCCCATCACACCCGTCTCTAAACAACAAATTAATTGAAACGACTTAGTGTAATTGTATCGGGTCAGCACTTCCGAAAGGTTTCGGTTGGTAACAGTTAATGTAGTTAACTTCTCTAACTTAAGACTAACTCTTATGAATTCCAAACAAATTTTCTGAAAGAGTGTCGGCTGCTTAACTGTCCTTTCTAGTTCTACTTTATATGTTTATTCAGTAGGAAAGGGTGTAAGTAGTCTTTTCTGGCCAACATGTATTCTCTTGTAGCGCAATCCTTAATGAAAAAGATCTAGTTATACAGTGTTAAATAGTCTTAGGAAGGATTATAAGGAAGTACTGTTGCTGTTTACTTGAAAAGCTTTTTATCTTAGTCAAAAGTTTCATCATCTACCAAAGAGGTTATGGAAGACTTGAAGTCGACTATTATGACACTTTTAGCTCATGAATTGTGAAGCCTAGCATTATTCATGAAATTCTTGTTAAAGATCAGTACTATAAAAACAATGCAGAACAGAACGAGATGAGCATAAAACACGTTTAATGGAAAACAGTTTTACAGAACCTTAAGCAATATGTGGAGATGCAATTAACAAGTTTGCAGGAAAACCAGAAAAGAACCTGTTTGCAGATCAAGTCTTGTGTTGTACACAATCTCCTTAAGACAAATATTGCCCTCGCAGTGGTGCTTCGAGAATAATGGCAATTTGTCTCCCAGGATGAAATGATCTCCCAACAAGAAAGTACTTCCGTGTTGGTCATTTAACCCGAATCAAAGTAACTCACTTCTAACGTATGAAATGAAATGAATGAATGAATATTTTAATGTATTTGAAATGAGAGAAAGTGTGGCCTTTATATAGACTCCGCTTCATGACTCCATCGTACGCCATGAAGATCGGAAGGGTCATTGCCTTATTTTGCTCATGGCGCAATCAGACACAACAAGGTCATCAAGAAGACGACTAATCCAACGATAACCTATGCAAAAAGACAGCGTTTTGATGCCAAAAGGTGAGTTTAAGCTAGCTCCGAACCCGGCCCAATGCGGGGTGGGGCAGAGGCGGCGCGCGCGTGTGTGTGGTGAACCAAGCATGAGCTAGGTCCTCCCCCTTCCACAAAACTGGGGTGCCCCTTGGGGCCCAAACCCAACTACAAGGTAGGTGTATTTATACCCTTTAAAAGTCTTGTTCCCATCCGATGTGGGACTCAAGCTTTTCCACAAGCTTAAACCTTTAGTTACCGTTTTCAAGGGATGATGTTTGGAGGCAATTTCTAATTCACTCCTTAATGGTTTTCGAAAGCAACTAAATATATATAATCTTCATCTCTCACGGGAGGAGAACACATTCTGCGTGGACCCACCATAAAGCTTTGTGGGACTCCAATGTAATTTTAGCTCAAAGATAGCTAAATTATTGTGCGCTCAAACCCATTTCCCAAATAATCCCCCATGAATGAAATTGATCGAGATTAATGCATGACATGTCGACACTAAGAGAGAGATTCAATCGGGAAATTCTTCCAGATAGAGGAAGGCAGCTTGTGGCCTTAAACCTTCCTCAGAAATGCTATCGGGGTTATCATTGGATCGCTGAACATGATGTCTTGAACCTGCTCAATCATTTGTGTAAAACTAAGACAATAACATTCATCACGCAGAATCTTTCCCCTCGATACAACTGTTCTTTACCGCTGTGTTCATTTCTTCGCCCTCGAACAAATCCCTTTCATGAGTGCTCCTGTATAATGTAGCCTATCATTCTCATAGAACCATCCTACTCACTCACATAGTGACTTCTTATGGAAGGTATTATGCTATACCCCACTCTTGTCTTGCACAAGATATAAGAATCATTAAAAGCGTAGCCTACTCCCTTGCTCAACGCCAAGCATCACTATCTGATCAAGTAGGAATGAGTAGAGATTTGTTCTCCAGAGATCTTCAATGAAATACACAAAACTCTATTGTCCCTTGAACCTAGATCTTGGGATCTCCAAATTTCATTTAGGTTGGTTACATTCGCGACTCGTTAGTGTATAGCTTAAACCCATTCTCGATGATTTACCTATCATTTCCTCCGGGTCAAACCTTTAGTTAATGTGATCCGTAATGTTCTCGACCTTATGTATTCAAATAATGGTCATAATACCATTAGAGAGAGAAGTTGTCTTACTTCGCATTATGTCTTCGACTTAATATGTCGAGACTCTTACTGCTAGATATATGCGACTCGTGCTCTTCCATCATTGAACACTATCGCAAATGAATTTATAGTGTGCACAGTTGTGGCCATATTGGAATATCTTCTAAGAAATGACGAAGAAACTCTACTTCTTCACCAGCTTTATCTAGTGCAATAAACTCATATTCCATCGTGGATCTAGCAATGCACGTTTGCTTAGAAGGTTTCCAAGACACCGCTCCACCACCAAGTGTAAATAGATAGCCACTCAGGGACTTTGTGTCTTCAAAGGCCGATATCCAATTCAGATCACAAAGATCCTTCAAGTACCGTTGATATTTTGTTAGTGCAATCCATAGTTTTGGGTGTATTTCAAATACCTCAAACTCTAACTATACTCTTCCAATGGTCCTGACTGATTACTCGTACTACTCACCCCATCGACAAAATAAGCTATGTCCGGATTCGCACAGCCTCATGGATGATACATCAGCCGCCAATTGCTTTTGCATATTCTTGTTGTGAAAGGGCTTTGCCATTTTTTTTGGAGTGATGAAGATTTCATATCTACATGTGTTCTCATCGATCAAGTATCATTTTGTTTAAATTCTTGAGAATTTTCTCAATGTAATGTGATCGAGATAATATTACCCATTTGATGTTTTGAGATCTTTATCCTAAGTATAACACATCGCAAATACCTAAGTCTTTCATGTCAAACTTCTATTGTTTAACTTTTCCTTGGTAGTTTTAATGACCTCATTATTAAGTACCCATGATGAGTATATCATCAACATAGAGACAAATAATGACAAATCCACGCTCTAAGTGTTCTTAATATATACATTTGCTCTTTCCTACACTTTCGCTGATTTTGAATCCATTTATCATCATTACACTCACAATTTCTCATGTTACCGCATTGTGCTTGCTTTAATCCATAAAGGGATTTAACAACCCGAGCAAACTTTCTTTTCTTTGACTGAATTAAAACTCCTTCAAGTTGTTCCATGTAGTTTTCTTCATCCAGGTCACCATTTAAGAAAGTTGTCTTTACATCCATTTGATGCATCTCAAGATTGTGTATAGTCGCAATAGCTATTAATATCTAATGGATGATATTCTCTTGTTAATGCACAGGTATCAAATAGTCCAAATCCTTCTTTGCTTGTAACCTTTGATAACCAGCCTAGCTTTATATTTACTGGTCAGATCCATCCGCTCATTTTCTTCTCAATATCCATTTATATCCTAGAGGCTTTAGAACTCATAAGATCCAATTAGTTCCTACGTATGATTTTGCAAAATGGATTCTACTTCATCGTTTATAGCCTCTTTCTAATTATGGAGCTTCAAGGCTTGACATTGCTTCTTTAAAGCTTTGAGGCTCATTCTAACAACACGTTTAGAAAACTCGACCAAAAGATTTGACGTTTTACTTTGTCGCCTCTCTAGGTTCATCATCATCATCTTACCGCTTCGACTACTACCTATTGCAGATTACGAGTCCTTTTACTGAAGCTCGACTCCTGTGGTGGATTTGTAAGGAAATACATTTCAAAGAAAGATGCATTCCTTGATTCGATAATAGTATCGGGCATGATATCGATAATTTCTTATTTATGAATCAAAACGATACCTCGCCATTATGCGTATATCCAATGAAACACACCAATCATGGGTCCCATTTTAATCTTTCTTTTTTGTATAGTACTCCACTTATTTGATAATCTCACACTTTCAAGTATTTATAAGAAGGTCTTTGACCTTTCCACAACTCATAGGGGGATTTATTGGTTTTCTTGTGAGGTATTCGATTGAGAATATAATTTGCGGAAAGAATTGCTTCCCCCCACAAATTTTGAGGTAGTCCAGAACTTAATAGTAATGCATTCATCATTTCTTTTAAAGTTTTGTTCTTACGTTTAGCAACCCCATTTTGCTGAGGTGAATAGGTGCGCCTGCTTCGTGTATTATACCATGTCATGGAACAAAAATCCCCAAAAGGTGCTTCATTCACTCCACCCCATCATCAGACATCTAATTTTTCTACGGTCAGTTCTCCACTCATTCTTGAAACAAATGTTGAAACATTTCCAATGCCTCATCTTTACTTCTCAATAAGTAAACATAACAATATCTTGTGCAATCATCAATTAATGTAAGAAAATATTTCTTACCACCTCTCATTTGAATAAATTTCAAATCACATATATTTGAATGTATTAATTCTAGAGGTTTACTACTTCTTTCAATTGATTGGAAGGAAGTTCTTGTAAGTTTAGATTCCACACAAATCTCACATTTATGATTTGGATCTATTTGAAATTTAGGCAAACATTCCATATTAATTAATCTGCGCAATGTATCATACTCACATGTCCTCTAGTCTACCATGCCACAGTCAGAAGATTCAAGCATATGCATGACGTGCTCTTTTATTGATATTCTTAATAGGAGGTACAAATACTATTACATTCATTTTGAAGAGCCCATTGCTCATGTAATTTCTTTCCCACATACATCCCATTTTTGTGACATGAAGCTGGTCTCCGAGACAAACACCAACTGTAAGCCTCCTTCTTACTCAACAATGATCCGTACACTAGATTCTTTCCAATTTCTCGGTACATGCAACACATCATTAGAGCAAGTTCTCGCTCTGATGTCATCTTCAATACTACCTTCCTCGTCTTCAACCTCGAAGAAGAGGAGTCATTCTTAAGCAAAGAGTCGTTTCCATTATCTATGGTTTGATATGATGACAACATCTTCTTGTATGAGCAAACATGACGAGTGGCCCCTGTGTCCACCCACCATTCCTTGGTTTTGTTGCCAATGAAGTTCACCTCGGAGACTATGGCTGAGAGGTTCATGTCTGAGACATCGTCTACTTCAATCACATTGGCTTGAGGGCGTTCTTCTTTCTGGATTCTATGTTCCTTGTGACTACGACAAACCCTTAGCATCGATGCCCTTGCTTGTTGCACACATAACACTTGCTCTGAACTTTTCATAGGACTTGCTTAGACCGTTGCCATTGTGCTTCCTCTCGTGATTACGGAGGTCCTAATCTTGTTCCATAACATCAAGCTCAGATTCCATGAAGCCCTCGCCGCCTCTTTCTCGATGCACGGTTGTCTTCTATTCTCAACCTCACTATCAAGTCTTCAAGTCTCATTTGCTTCCGCTTTATGCTTTAGGTAATTCCTGAATTCTTCCATAGTGGTGGCAATTTTTCAAACAATTGCCCACTGAAAGATTCATCGAGAGACATCCCTCTTCCCCGCATATGTCATGCAAAATCACTAGGATCTTCGAACTTGACTGGACATCGGTTTCTGTATCAAGCATCTCAGAGTCTAGGAATTCTTCTCCCCCACTACAAACTTCTATGGTCCAAGGATTCCCACAAATTTTGGCAAAAGAGGAAGCACATTACTATATAGTGTGGTCATTCAAGTCATTTAGGAGCAAAGAGTTGCACATTGAAGAAATCGCATGCTTTCATGCTTCCATAGCGGCAACCACTTGCTCGTCAGCTTCTTTCCTTCAATGCGTAGAGCATCCTGATAAAACGAGTCAAATTCAAGGTGGCTGCGTAGAACAAAGATCTTTGTTGCCACCTTGAATTTTGTCTCATTAAATTTTTCCCGGCTTCTATCCACGACTACGCCTATCGTGCCATAACAAGCGCCGATGAGGCACCACGCGTAGGGGGTAGAATCGTAGTCATTCTAATCGAACCGACCTGCTTTCCAAAAACAATATATTAAATTAATAAAATGATTCTAGCCAATTTTGAGCAAAACACAAAAGATATGTAAAAAATGACTGAGCCAAATTCTGAGGATTAATCAAAGTGGCTATTGTTTCATAAAACAAGCATAAAAAATTGTTTAGCTAAAGTCCGCTTTGCAAAATCATGATATAAAAATGAGTTAGCCCACTTCTAGGAAAACAATATCTCAAAAAATAAATAAACCCCAAGATTTAACCAAACATATTCCTGGTTTTAGAGCTAACAACAATGGAAAAGAAAAGGAATTGACAGGACCAAAGACCGTAATTAACTAACACAAAGGCAAGAGGTTCAACAATTATTGAAGACAGATAACCTGGAAGTTCTAATTTTTAACCGATCTATATCTAAAATAAATTAATTAATCCAGCCATAGCATCAAATAACATAAATAGTTATCTCACAGTTCTAGAATAACATTAATCGTGTCTTAACAGACCAGGTGTAATCGCATAAAATGTAAAGGTTTTACAAACAAAAAAATTGCAAACAAAACTAAAGCAAATGTTTCGTAGTCTAGAACAAAACCGATGTCTATAAACGACATGTACCGATATCTATTAAATAAAACCATAAAAATGTAATGTTTTTCACAAAAAAAAAAAAATCAAGAAGAGAAAACCAAGTAAAGAAAACAGAGCACGCTTTGTTTTTCGCATTTAGCAAACAAGGCCTCCCATCTTCAAGTCATGTATTAAGTTTCATAAATTGGTTTATTTTATAAACCCAATAAAGATTCTTTGGTTTCTTTTTTCCATGTGCAGACAACACCTTTAGTTTTGAAAACTATTATTTCATAAATAATCCTCTACATTTTTCAAAAGAAGGTTGTATTAAAAATCTATATTTAAAACACTTGTTTGAAATATGGTATTAAGGTATTACGCCTTAAGTTTGGTGTTCAATGAACTATGAACCAAAACATAGATGAATAAGATTTAACTTACGTGAGTATTAGTGAAGCTTATAGCTTCTACGAACTGGGACATTGATCGTAAATTGGTGGACCTTATCATCGCACCACACATAACGATTCTGATGTTCAACGTCAAGTGTGCGCGATTAGCCATTTGGCGTGTCTCTGGACATTTTATAAGTGCGAGAAATCTCACATACTAATTTCACGAGAGTGGCCCCACTCACACTTAGGTGGGATTTTACCAAGTACACACCGCATTTTATATGTACCACCCATAAAGGATATGGAACCACAAGGATATTACTCCATCTTCAATTATGCATTCTAGCACTATAACCACACCATAGGAAGGGACAATTTTGTTGGGCGCTAATAGGGATTTAGCAAGTGACTTGTTATTACCTATGAACCTTCTTCGTTTCGGATCTCAAATTGCAGCGTCGGGTTCCTATCACTGCTAATCTCATATTGGCTAGAGTTCCATTCCACTCAATGTTTCCAAAATTAATTTTCTTCCCAAATGTTTAGTTAGAGATCGGCCAAATTCACTTTTGACTTTACATAGTCACTGGAAATAATTCCATTTTTCAACAGCTATTTCACAACCTCATGTCTTGGACATGTCCTGCTTTTCCTCTATCAATGCTTTATTCGAGATCGATATCGATGCTTGCAATCACAAATTTGATAGAGACCGAAGGTGTCGATCAAGATTCCCAAAGGAATTCCTTGAAGTTCCTTAACCACCTATCTTCTTTTACTCACATTCAAGAGCTATAAACTTTGACTCCATGGTGTATAATGATTGTGGTTTGTTTAGATGATTTCAAGCAACAATTCATCTCCCAAAGTAAAGACATAAATCACATGGATTTTATCTTATCCGAATTGTAGATCTGGGCTTAGCATTGATGTATCCTTCCAACACAATCTGAAATCCACTATATATGATACCTTATAGTTCACGGTAACCCTTAAGTATTTCATTAGTCTAGCTAATGCACTACACAAAGGATTGGCTATTGGGATTATGTGTATATCTACTTAATCTACACGTATATGCTATGTTAGGTATAAATTTCTATATCAAATGCATCGTACTCCCAATACTGCGGTACACTCGCCTTGACCTACGTGATTACCTCATTTTTCATCAAATGGGTGTTATGATCATAGTGGGTAATTTTCACAGTTTGACATCGAAAATGTCTAAACTCCCTCTTAAGTATTTTCTCAACATAATGTTCTTGCGACAACATTATAAACCCGTCCCCAGGATCTTCAAGCACCCAAAATTACCTTAGCTTCACCCATATCTTTCCATGTCAAACTCCGTGAAGAAATCTCTCGTACTATGTACCACACTTAGGCTAGTGCCAAAATCAAGCCATACTCATTCACATACAATGCAATAATTACACATTATTTTCCTATACACTTTGTATATACACATTTATCCACTTCAATAGATAAAAACCCGTTTTTCAACAAAGCATTATCAAATTTCTCATGTCATTGTTTAGGTGCTTGTTTTAAACCATATAGAGATTTGTTCAATTTGTAAACTTTATTCTTTCTTGTTCCGTGTGTATTATAACCTTCAAAGTTGTAGCATGTAAATTTCTTCCTCTAAATCTCCATTTAAAAAGAATGTTTTAACATCCATTTGATGGGTAAAAAGTTTATGGATAGAAGCTAAAGCAATCAAAATACGAATGGAAGAAATCCTAGTAACGGGAGCAAACGTGATTAAAATAGTCAATATTTTGTTTTTGCGAAAAACCTTTGACTACTAACCTAGCTTTATATTTTTCAATAGAATCATCTGGCAAATATTTTCTTTTGAAAATCCACTTGTAACCAATAGGTTTTGCTCTTGAAGGTAAATCGACTAACTCTTATGTTTGATCTTTAAAATAAATCTGCCTACTTTAAAGGCTTCTTTCCAAAGTAATGCGTCAGAGAAAGAAATCGCTTCAAAAATAAAAGAATGGTTCATTTTCAATCAAATAAGTATAAAAATCATCTCTAAAGGAAACCTCTTTTCTTTGTCTCTTACTCCTTCTCAACTCATCATGAGAGATTTTCATATCATCCATAGTAGTAGGCACATGCTCATCATATGAGTTTTCTATATCATTCACACTTATGGGTGTATGAGAAATTTTTCTTGAAAGTGGAAAATATGTTAAAAAAATTATGCATTTTTTGTCTCAATAATAGTGTTGCATTCTAGAACATCACTTTTGAAACTAGAAATCTATAAGCCGCACTCACATTAGCATACCAATAAACATGCAATGCGTTTTCGATCACATTTTCCTCTTTTAGGATTAGGTAACATAACCTTGGCAAGACACCTCCACACTTTCAAATATTTAAGGTTATGCATGACATTTCCATAACTCATGGTGTCTTTGTACTAATTCAGATGGAATTCTATTTTGTAGATGACATGTGCAGATAATACGGAGTCACCTCACATTATTAGGTGTTGAAGCACTAACAAGGTAGAATTCATCATCTCTTTAAGAGTCTTATTCTTTCTTTTAGCAACCCATTTGACTCGTGAATAAGGAGGAGTCACTTCATGAATTATTCCTTTATTTTCACAATAATCATTTAAATGATGTATTCACCCCCTCTATCAAATCTAATCCTTGTGATTTTCCTATCAAGTTGATTTTCTACTTCATCTTTATAGCTTAAGAACTCAAATGCTTCATCTTTATTTCTAAGCAAGTAAACTCTAGTGAACCTAGAATAATCATCAATGAAGGTCACATAGAATTTCTAACCTCCTCTAGTCATAGTTTGTTTTAAATCTCCTAAATCAGAATGAATAAGTTCTAACAGTTTTGTTTCTCTAGTCACTGAGTCACATGTCTTTTTAGTTTGCTTAGAAGTGACACATATTTGATATTTACTTAAGTCTTAATAATCAATATTATTGATAAGGTCTATAGTTTGCATTTTCTTAATATATCCATTACTCACATGTCCTAATCTAGCATGCCATATATCATAGGATGGTATGTCGACAAACCTTGTTCACTTGTGTCCATTTCTTAGACTTGGGAAGCATGGCTCTAGTGACAATAGGAACTATGCTACCCCATTCATATCGAGAGTGGAGTATATATCCGTTCTCGCTAACGCTTGAAATTCGGCCAAAGAGAAGACCTCAATCCTAGAGAGATGTCTGTGGAAGGGTTTCAAGGTGAGGCGCAATGAAGAGTAGGCTGGTATGTGGGAATCACATGAACCAAGTGCGTGAGCAATGGTCGATCGCGACCGAGGGTGGAGAGTTGCAACGGGAAAGGAGCTGGCAAAGTGGGAGGAGCAAATGGCTAAAGCCCAATAGCAAGCATAGGATCAGAAGACGCGTCTGCGGTCAAATTCCCAAGATTGTTGAAGATGCACCCTATGTAAGGTCGTATTTCCAGGACAATAGCAAGAACGGGAGCATGAACCCTGAAAATCGTTGGATGGAAAGTTCAAGACTAATATTGTTTGTAAAATCAGCAATACGTCGGGGGAGAATGCACAGACTAGGCATGTATAAAACATCATCCTTAAGAATTTGATTCTCAAGATATACGTTCTTTAGAGGTAAATGAGCTCTGTAATGCTAATAAGAAGCGAGAAGAAAAAACGAGATTCAGCCAGATTATAGTCAAGCAGTATTTCTCAAACTTATAACCCATTTGAATTTATAGGCAAAATTATATCAAGCATTAAGAGGATTTAATTAAAAAATTTATGAATTAAATGAAAACTTAATTGTAAGAATTAACGTGAAACATTATGAATTAAATGCAAACTTAATGGTTAAAATTTGAATTCAAAATAAACCCGCTAGAATTTATCGCGATTTTATGACTAACCGTTGATTTTAAACACATAAAAACGTATGATTTTATTTGGTAAACAAAACCAAAATTAATCCAAGAAAACCAAACGCCGCCTCCTTTTTTTTCACTTGAGCGAGGGCAAATCCATCGATTTGCACCGAAATCGAGCTGGGCTCATTTGCATACGCAGCCTCCCTTTCTCGTTTCACGACAATCCCATATCGCTTAAAGCTTTATAAACCCACAAGTTTATAAAACTCAATAAAGACTTGTCTTTTTTCATGTAGACAACACCTTTAGTCTTGAAAACTATTGTTTACAAGATTACATAACCAAGAAACCATTATCTCAACAATAATTGGATTTTCCATCCGACATAAGTGGTTCCTGTAATGGAACATCAGTATGTATCTCATAGAGCCATAATGGAAAAGAATCTTCATCGCACCAAGTCAAATCCAACCCTTAATTCCAGCATTTCAAAATATCTATATGAATTGTAGTTATCAATTTGTTTTGTTAATATGTGAACCCTTTTGATTCCCTCTCCTTCTTGTTTAAGACTTGTCAATTATTGCATTTAAGAACTGAGCCATCACTTTGCTGTGTATAAGCATAACAAACAGTATGTATCCTTGCTAGAGCCATAATGGAAAAGAATCTTCATCGCACCAAGTCAAATGGAATCCAATCCCTTAATTCCAGCATTTCAAAATATCTATATAAATTGTAGTTATCAATTTGTTTTAAGTTAACATGTGAATCCCTTGATTCTCTCCTTCTTGTTTAAGACTTGTCAATTATTGCATTTAAGAACTGAGCCATCACTTTGTTGTGTATACATAGGATTTGATAACGAAAACAATTCTAAAGCAAAGTGATGCATGATTCATGGAAGAAATGTTTGCTAGAACAAATGTTTGTTAGAGAATTTAAAATGTTTTGAATTAGTTTTCTTGTATGACTTCTTTTCAATTATTTTTTACATATATATATATATACAATTCTTTTATGAACCGAATGCTAAGACATTAAAAAAAAGAAACAGTTTAAATTAATTAAGGCATGTTTTAGGAACACTGGCATGTTATCATAACTACCTCTTTACTAATTAAAACTCATTATAAAAATAAATAATTGATAATCAAACATGTTAAAATGTTTTTTATTCTCAAAATAAAAATTTGTCCCTTAGAGAAGTTCCAAAAACGCAGCCAGTCTGATAGTTTATTCCTATCTAAATAACCTTTACTTAGGAGGAGTTGCTTTCAATACCTACCCTATTATGATTAAAAATATCTTAATCTTATTTATCAAAAATAATAATAAACTAATACAAAATTAAGTACAAAAGCGCATAATGTTTGCAATGATTCACTTCTAATAGGAGGGTTATATCCACTTGCAATTCACTAACCATGTCCTTTTTTCTTTTCTCTCGCTTTTGTCTCTACTAATTACCCCCTATTCAAAAATACCTTGATTTAAAAATATTATTGATGCAGATGTACAAGCGCCTGACAGCCCATTAGCCAGGCCCAAGAAAGAGACTGGTCCAACGAAACATTCAGGCCCATTCGCTAAACCCCAAATGAGAGGTATGCCCAATAAAAGATTCAAGCCTTTGGTGCCACTCTGCACGAGGTCCAACCTGGGCGCTTAAAGACCGGCCATATGGGAAGTCTCCTATAGGTACATAAATAGAATAATCCCCCGATAATATATTATTCGCAAATCAAATCGGATCCCCACAGAAGGAAGATTATCTCAAATAAACTCCGCTTCTTCTATATCCTTTTACCAACCGATACCGGAGCACAATAAAAAATATCTCATCCACGGAATCGAATCCTGCAAATTTTTACCATCCAACTCGTCGAACATCACTATAAATACAAGGCCAAATTTACCTGAAAGCAGACGCAAAACCCGACGCCAATACCAATACTCATATTGATAATGCGATCCTCACACGAGACACATTCGCCTCCGAAGAATTTCTCGCCTCCTCGTAAAGAAACTGATTTCAGGACCCGAGAGGCCGCCTACGTGCGGGGGTTCCCGCCGACCCCCCCCTTCTTCAGTTAAAAGGAGCCACTTTCAAAGCCCAAAGCAGCACGGCAAGTGATAATGGGCCCCATTCCCACAGACGATCTAGCACTCTACTTGGCCCAAATCCCACCAAAGAGTTCAGTCCCACCCGACGCCCACACGCTTCAGCCCACCCAAGCTGAAAAAGCATCATCAATATACCACTCAGGAACAATGGGCCTTTACAAATATAATCCGATTTCTCACCATCAACAGATCGACTTAACACAAGCAGGAGCAACGCTAATCCTCCAAGGATGCAGGACCAACCAAGCAACGCAGACAGCCGACCTCCCGGCACGTTAGAGGCAATGCAAGCCAACACGGACGAGGTGGAGGCACTCCGCCTCACCAATCAGCTTCTAATAAGAGCGTAATAACTCACCGTATTGGGGACGACGCACTGATAGAGGCGCGACATGCACTCAAGAAGGCCATGACATTCCCCCTCATGAAGGACAACACAACATAGGCACTCCTCCTGGAGCCAAGCGTGGGCAGACCCAGTTCAAGCCCGGGGCACGGACCATCTAGCCCCCCGGAGGGAAAGACAAATGAAGCAACACTGAGAGCACGCCGGGAAACGAAGAATCGCGCCACCCCACTCGGGAGTGTGGAGAATCATCATGGAACAGAGGGTTCAAGAGCCTCCAACAAAAGCTCATCCGCGGTGAAGGAGGGTAGTATGAGGACGCGCCTCCCGACACTATACACTCTCGTACAACAACCCAGCCATCTTTACACACTGAGATCTAATTTCCCTTCTGTACTAAGTTCGTAATGCCACAAAAGGAAGGCCTGATGGCACTGCAGACCCCTACGATCATCTCAACACTTACAAAAACAACATGGAATCACGGGCATCAAGATCCGGCATGGCGTGCAGCTTTCGCTTATCACCCCGAAAAAGGCCCATTTTGGCATGGTTCAATAAACTTCCCACCGCCGTCAATCTCTCCTCATCTCAAAGAGCTATCCATTGCATTCTTCTCTCACATCATTAGGGCCAGGACGTATAGAAAGCCAAGTTATCATCTACTGACCGTCAAGCAGGGCTCACAAGAAAGCCTGAGGTCTTATGTCCAACGATTCAATGCCGAGTCTCTAAAGGTAGATATACCCGATGATAGAAATTCAAGGACATCGTTGCTCATTGGCTTCGCTTAGGGTTCAACAGTGACCTGATGTTTTCCATCTCCAAAAATCCCTGCAAACAAGCATGGCCGAGGTGCTCGCAAAAGTAGAGAAATATATTAATCTGGGTGAAGGAAGCCTCGTATATCCAAGAAAGAGAGCTCTTCCATCTATAAAAGAAAAAGCGCGTGCATAAACGACGAGGGATGCCCCAAAAGACAAAGCGACTAGGAAGGATTTCCAAAGAAAATGTAGAATCCATCCCTGTGCTGGGCGTGGGGAACCTCGCAGACGGTCCAGTCCACCGCAATCCGAAAGGCGACGACGCTATCTCGCCCCCCAACGTCACCCCTTAACAGCCTCGTGACACTGTGTCTCCGCGCGAGTACGAAAAACGAACAAATTCCTCGAGGTGGCCAACTCAAAATTTGAGCTTTTCCGACCGCAACAAGAGACAACCTGGCATCATGAGTTCCATGTGGATTACGACACCGCAGACGGACGACGCACAACTCAAGAGAGAACAGGAGCAGTTTACCCGGGCGTGGGGTGGCCCTCCGACGTCATATCCCCGAAAATCAGCTCGGGACCGTTTCCGGGACCAGCCCCGCCAAGAACTCACCACTTTACGTACGACGACCAAGACCAACAACCCCGGGTGAAATCCAAGTAATCTCAGAGGACTTGAGTGAGGGGGAATCTAGTCACCCAAGGCTCCATCTACGCGTCGACAGAGACATGAAATTCAAGCAGATCTAAACTACTTCGCGTTCGACACATCCATCACATTCTCTGACTCAGATCTGGAGGGATGACAACATCCTCATGACGACCCACTCGGTAGTTCTCGCAACGCTGCCAACAAAACAAATGCCACTGGTCTTAATTGAATGGGAGTTCGGGCCGATATCATCTTCACACCCTTTGATAAATGGGTACTGGAAGGGAGAAACTAGAACCCGCCAACACCCATCCGCGGGTTCTTCGGGAAAAGGTATTAATTCTATGTCAATACAATCAGTACTCACCTCGAAGAGCGAATACAACATCCGGGCCTTACTATTGCAAATGAGCCCGAGAGGAGCGGAGGAGAGGCACCCAAGGATGGAGAAACTAATTTTAGCCTTAGTAACTACACTGAAATGCCTTACCTGTGCCTGGCCACCATGTGGTTCCAATCTAATACCCCGATAAGCAAGTGTTACATAAACCAAGTCTCCGAAGGTCGATGGCGGGCTATAGAACTCAGCGAGTTCGACATCGATACAAGCCAAAACTCGTAATAAAAAGGTTGTGTCTTAGCCGACTGGCTATGAATTCAATTTCTACGAACTCCGCCGTAACGCCTGCCAACGAACGACCTCCTGTCTGAAACTCTTCAGAGATTTAAGTTTCTCAAATGCGCAAGGGAGCGGAGCAGCCTAATCTTGACTCCTCCTGCATGAATAGACATCGAGCATAAATAAATTTATCCTAGGGTCTAAACAAGAAGGCCGAGTATGAGGTCGGCCAGCCTCAACCTCGCTCATTCATCAGTTTTGACCAAACTAGAGGTCCTAGCCGACCACCGGCGGTAAGACAAATAGGAAGACACCTACGAGGCTAAAAGTGGAAGGATGATCCGATATCTCCAAAAGGTACTAGATTTATTAAAAAATTGTAAGTGTGTTCAAAGTCGACATCGTCCCAGAGTAGAACCTTGTCGACCCTTCGCAAAATTAGCACAAATTTTTACAGAAGACTTTAGTGGTGTCGACACTGCTTCGAACACCTGCAAGAGCCCCATCGATCTCTCGCGACACGTGGAGGTTGCCCAGTCGAGTCCGGAAATGAGTCGGGATGGACCCCATTCGATTATACGACGACGCCTACCCGACGATCCGAAAAGTATAAATAAAATAAGGACGTAGGTCCGCTGTGTTCACTAATCATGGGTGGAAGTCAGATAAGCCGGTGGGTTTCTTCACACCTATCCTTAAGTGCATCAAGGGAAAAGACATCGAATACGTGCTAAGAGAAGTACAATTTGGTTGCATATGCAATCATACTCCGAGCGCGAGCATCGCGGTGGAAGGTCTCGAGACAGGATGGCCACCGCCTACAATACTCAAAGACGAACCGACCAGTCAAGAATGCAAGATCCGCCAGAACACACCAAGATCCCACGCCCCCCACCTGAGCCCTCGACGTCAATCATGCCCCGGCCCTTCCAACAATTCGGTTCGATACCGACCTCTCGCCTCGGGAAAGGCTAAAGGTGTTCATCATCACGCAGTGATTACTTCACTGGGCTGGCCGAGAGTAATGAGCCTTTAGCCACAATCACATAACAGAAGATACGCAATTTGTGTGGCTAGCTATCATATGTGTTTGGTATCCAAGAGCTCCTGGGTGTTCGATAACAGAAAACACTGGAGCAATGCCACCCGTAGATTTCTCTGTACAACTCTAATTAAGAACTACTACTCATCCCAGCCGGTGATCCGCTAGCCTAACGGTCAGCCGGTCACCATCGTAACTCCTATGTCATGAAGACCAAATTGAAGATCTTATGAAAGCGGGTGGTACCTCCCCGAAAGGCGGGTTTACAGACTACATGTGGCGTCAACAACCCGAGAAACCCCATTCGCCCTAGCCTTCGGCACTGAAGCGGTAGCCCCTGTCGAGGTCGGATTAAAGTCCCCAAGGATCGAATTAGCAACAGTGGAGCATAATGACGAGGCTCTCCGTCTAAATTTGGATCTCTTAGATGAAAAACACGAGCAAGTACTAAGCATGCATAAGACTTACCAAAGGAAGACAGGTACTACAACTAAAAAGTCAAAACCCGTGAGCTACATGCCGTGATTTAGTCTTAAAAAAGCTATTGCCGCATGAAGAATCCAAAGACATGGGAAATGGCCCTGAACCGGGAAGGCCCCTTTACATCATATCTCGAGTCGTCGACTGTGCAATTACGAGCCCAAAAACAGAGCAGAAAATTTGCGATGTCTGAATGCGGAACATCTTAAACGCTTTTACAAGAGACCTTGGTTTATAATTCAAATTGAGATTTATCACCCCGCTTAATGATTCTGATCATTTACCGCCATTTTGTTAAGACGTCATAAAGCAACTCATAAGCATATAATGCCTCGTAAAGATTACATGCAAATGTGAATGAGACAACTCCACAGACATAAAAGGAAAAGTCTCTCTTATTCCAACTCGACATATCTGGCCATAATCAGTGGTGTATCACTGACATTCGAAGCACTCAAGACAAGCCTCAAAAAAAAAAAAAAAACTTCAAGAAGAAAAAAGGAAAAGAAAACGAGATGGGAATAAATGGAAGAAGGCCAGAAAGGTGGAAAATAGGAGAAGAAGAAAGGGATGGAAGGAGTTTATGCGAAAGAGGAGAAATGTATGGGAAGAAAAAAAGAAAAAAAAAGGAGAATGAGATGTGAAGAAAAGATGGTGCAAGAAGGAGAAGGAGAAAGGGAGAAAGGAAGATAAAGAACATAGGGTCGCGGGAGAATGAACGCAAGAAACGCGCCGCCTTCTCGGATATCTCAAAGATGGAGCTAGGGGAATAACATGACTTAAGTAAAGGGGGAGACTAGGGAAAATACAACTCCCACGCAGCGTATCCGGTTTAACTCGAACCGTAATCTTCGTGGAGGACTCTCAAGATCACGATCAGATTGACGCTTCATCTCGCATGTATTTCGCTTACGCACTGTAAGAATCAAAGCATAACTCCATAAAGAATGAAGCCGCCATTTATAAGAAGGCCAAAGCATCAAAAAGTCGCACAAACGCTTTTAAATTCTTCCATAACATTAAAGACGCCGCGCTTTCCGAAAATCGGCCGAATGGACGGAGCTCGGGCAGATCACTTCGATCAGTTCGCCTACTCCGCACAGTCACGCCAACACCTCGAGGAGTCGACTACCAGCTATATCGCCACTTCTGCCACAACGCTCGAGCCCAAAGCAGCCTCACTTTGACGAAGTTCGTTTACTTACAACAGCCACGCTATATATGGCATACAGCGGCGGCAAGGCGGCATAAGGCAAGCAAGGCGCGGCATGCATAAGGCGCGTTGCTGCTACGCGCAACACCCGAGGAGTCGATCACCAGTTATATCGCACCGCCACGCCGCTCGAGCTCCAAAGAAATTTCACTTTGACGAGTTCGCCTACTCGTGACAGTCACGCTTACCCGAGGAGTCGATCAGCTCAGTTATACCGCCACCGGGCCACACCGGAGCCCGCCAGCCTCATTTTGACGCAGCCGCCCCACTCGCAAAGGTCATGCGCTACCCGAGGAGTCGATCGCCTCAAAGCTATATCGCCACTACACTGGGCCGAGCCCAAAGGCCAAGAATTTCACTTTGACGAGTCTGGCCCACTCGCACTGTGTCACGCTACCCGAGGAGTCGATCACCAAAGTTATACGCCACTCCCACTACGGGCCACTGAGCCCGGAAGAATTCACTTTGACGAGTTCATCTACTCCTCGCACAGTCACGCGACCGAGGAGTCATATCACCAGTTATATCGCCACTACCACGTCGCCGGAGCCCAAGACCACTTCGACGCAGTTCGCCCATCCGCACAGGTGTCACGCCACCGAGAGTCGATCACCAAAGAGTATCGCCACTGCACATAAATACCTGAGTCTAAAGAAACACTCGACCATTAGGTTCGTTTACTTTGTACGTTTATGCAAATCTCAGCAATTAGTTCAACTCAGTAAATCACCGAAGGAGGCCAAATGTCTACATCGACGAAAGGCTCAATCCATTCTACACAGCCATGCGTACTCTAGGAAACCTGGGGCTTGGACTCAGTGAATCACCGACGAGCCCGGAAGAAGACGCATCGACGAGTTCACTAAATAGGCCATGCGTACCTGTATGCCGGGCTTCAAATAGCATGCACTCTGGCGCAGCATCATCAAATCGCTTAAAGGGCCTTAACTACTCACGCAAAGATGAAATTCTAGGAATCAGCTTTAGCTCATGCAATCAATTTCACCGAGCCCCAACGGCCATTAAGAGCTCAACTACTCAACTCAGACGCTCAATTCGGTTCATACAGAACATCGTGAAGAGCGCAAGTAGAGACGAAAGAAGTGAAGTGCAAAAGTGAGTATTCATTAAGGATTAGGTTGATATGTCTCGGGTCCCGTGCCCAACAAAAAAAAAAAAAAAAAGCATAAAAGCCTACACGGGGCAGCGAAGACGGTACAGAGATCAAGCATCGGCAAGAAGCGGATTCGGTGAAAAAGTGATGGGCTCCTACCGAGTGCTCCTTGCCTTCTCCGTAGATAATCAAGAGAGAAGGACTTCTCCCTCTTCCTCATCATCACCGAAGGTCAGTTGAAATGCAGGCCTGAATAAAGTATCGATGCCTTTCTTTCCGAAAGGCAAGCCACCTAAAACCCATTGATTGTGACTTCACCCTCAGCCTTCCACACTCTTCATTCCGCTGAGCTACCAGTTATTTATCGGGATGAAGATCCCCACGCAAATTCCGCGACACCCTACCAAAGCGCTCCACCGAAATGATCGCCTCGCTAGCCTCGCTGACGAGCTTCCGCTCTGGGTCATCAGTCACGTTTTATCACGCAGATCGCCTTTGATCGACGCACTCTTCCTGGCACTAAGCTCACCCTCGGGATGTGAGAAGCTCATCCTTAACCATCCAAGATCGTGATCAGCGCATCAGTACCATTCCTAGTCTCCACTAAGTCGCTCCGCATTTTCAACCCTCAACCATCCGATTCTCGGGCTCTCCGCCTCTGCCACTCGCCGCTTCTCGCCTCGCCTTCCTACCTCGCCCGGCACGAGCCGACGCGGTATGTTTCAATCAAATTGAGCTTCACTCCGCTTCCCTGCACATATGTTGCACCCGACTGCAGCTCAAACGCCAGATGTGGAGGAAGCCACCGTTTATAAGCCCAGCCGCTTCGTACGACTGCTTAGTTTAGCCTTTCCGCTAAACCTCAAATGAGTAGCCACCGCACACCCAAAGATAGAATCAACATCTAATGCAAGTTCGAAACTCAACTCAAATGGAATCAACATGACAAGGTATGGGAACTTACGAGGCGACTGAGAGATAAGGCCAAAGCTCCCATCGACTTCCGGCAACAAGAACCTACCTCTTAAGATCGAATCCTTAAGAATGACGAGATCAAGGCCTTCACGCTAGTTCGGGCATTGTGGAAGCAAAGAGTCCTCACACCGCTAATTTTGGATTCCTGATCTTCTCCGCCTTCCACCCTCTTCGAAGGTGACCTAACCCCTCTTCACGGCTGATTCCAGACGGCAGACGGTGCGACCTCCAATCCACGCTTAACGGCCCCAACGAGGGACCTTCTCTCGCTCCGCAGCTGCACCTGCACGGGACCTGCGAACTCAAGACTATAGGAGCCTTAACTGTAGGCGATCAAATCTGCTCCGCTTATGGACACGAGTAGAAGGAAAAGCATAAGACGCCCCAACTCGAACTTTGACCAAAGCCGCTCCATTCCTTTCAACTGAAAGGTCCGAGGTTTTTCGCTTCCCGCTCTGAGGCTTCCGAGACACCATCTCCAATCGGCTACCGCCTCCCTAGTGGTCGGCAAATGAGGGCCCAACGGGAGGAACTTTCATAGCGGGAAGGAGTAAAGGCCTCGCAGCCAGCAAAGCGAGCAGACTCTCAACTCCGGGCGACCAGAACATTCGACTGATCACCACGTATGATCTATAGAAGGCCACTCAAATTAACGCTAACGCTATGGCGTTTATCTTCAAAATGAGATCAATCCGAGCACCCCAAACATGTATTTATTGCACTCGTGAGATACCCAGTGACCACGCACAAGTTATAACAAAAAACAAAACAAACACTCACGAAGATTCTTAGGGGTGGTTCAAGCCACCGGAACGCCCAAGGTGTCGTCTTTGTCGAGAGGGTCATATTCCCAATTATAGCCGCTTAATTAAGAAGTAGCGCCCTTCCATGTACTGGGTGGAGGAGTAAGATCCGAAATCACCAGAGACACTTAACGCCGTAAGAAAGAAAAGCCTTCGGATTTCTCCTTCGGGCTAAAAAGGTAAAGGAGCAAGGTTATGCTGGGGACACCGAGCCCCTTGTCCCTACAGAAAACCAACAGACTAACTAAGATACCCCAACCACAGGCTGAACAGGCTGACAGAGCACGGTGGCGGCAAACCCCTTTTATGAAGGGGTGTAGAGGAAAGCAGGGACCATTATCAAAGGCCACTTCAAATAAGCACACCATCTTCGTACGCAGACCACACGAGGGTCAAACATCAGGATTCACACCCGAACGCCGACGGAGGTCGGGATAACGCCCGGGCAAAGGTGGCCCCACATGAAGACCGACCTGCTAGGTCCACGCAGCTACGTCGAACGCGCATCTTAGGTATTCCGACCCCCAGTATTTAATCAGATTCACTTTTCCCCTTACTCCTTGTCCATGGGAAGAGATGCACCCTGGGCATCTGTTCAACCCCTACGAGCGATCGAAGACACCCCCCATCATTCAACCGCACAGCCGAAGAGTCACCATCGATATGTAGAGAAGAAGAACGACCCGGACCCATAATGAAAATAAATGATGAAAATAAAATTCGGCCAACCTAACCCTAACGCCTCGTCATATCGCCCGAAAAAAGACCAAGAAGACAAAGACGCAGTGGACCCAGAAATACAACAGAAAAGGCTATCCCAAGAAAGACACCAGAGAAAGACTCTGCACAAAAGGGCTCAGACATAAGACTAAGAGAGAAGGAGGTCCAAACTCGCTAAAGGCAAAGAAAAGGTCCCAGGAGCAGAGGCACACAAGACAGAGGATGTCTGCGAAAGAAACAAAAGGAAATTGAAAGGAGTGGGAGAAATGGAGCGCGAAACCGAAGAGCGTCATCATTATCATAAGACAAATGATGGCGACTAAGCCCTAACTAATCCACCCGAGCGCACACTCGAAATCAGACCGGCGAGACACGTTTGATGTACTTCGCCACGTACGCCGTATTAACAAGGGTCAGCAACCGATGGGTACAAAAATAAGGCCTCACAGCTCAAGAAAGAGACCGTCCAACTAAACATCAGCCCATTCGCAAACCCAAAGGAGAGGTATGCCCATCGGGCAGCATTCAGTTTCTTTGGTGCTAGCCTAGAATGAGGGGTCCAACCCGCTAAATTTAAAGACCGCCAGGAAGTCTCCCCATAGGTATTAAAATACACCCCCGATAATATATTATTCCGCAAATCAAATCGGATCCCCCAATAAGGAAGGAAGATTATCCCAAATAAACTGCTCTTCTATCCTTTACCAAATCCGATACCGATAATAACAAAAAATATCTCATCCAATGGGAACGAATCCTAGTCACCATCCAACTGGTTGAACATCTACTATAAATACAAAGCCTACCCCATCTACAAAGCGTATCGCAAAATCGACGCCAATACCAATAATTATATCATACGCATCCCTCACACGTGACACATTCGCCGCCTCCGAAATAGCCCCCCTTTTCTCTCAGCGTAAAGACACTCGACTTGAGAGATCGGAAATGCACACGGCTGCCCCCTCGTCGACCCCTTCTTCAAGCTGCATACAGCCACCTCAGCCATCGCTAGACAACAAGGATGCTAGCCCCATCTCTCCGCCGACGATCCAAGAGCCTTACTGGCCCGTACCCACCAAAGAGTTCAGTCCGCCCCGACACCCCCACACGCTCCGTACCCCGCCTCCGGCCAAAAAGATCATCAATTATAATTATTAATTAAGATAATAGTTTGTGGAGCTTTGAAGGAGAAGTTTGTAATCAAGTAGGAGCATTAAGGTGGTTGAGCCTTGAGGTATAATTCAAGTGATAAAGGGGGATGAGTGTGGTTATGCCTTTGAGACCTAACTCAAACGATGTTCAGAAGTGTTGGAATTGAGTTCCTATAAAAACTTAATATTATAATAATATAATGCAAAGTTAGTGGATGTCAAAAAATAATAATGATTAGCCCCACACACCCCATTCAGGCTAAAGATCCACAGGTCCGTTTATTCCCATCAAAGAATTGAATTGATATATTGAGGATAAATTAAACCTTAAAATTAAAAATGATAATGCATCCTAACAACCATTAACTTCCAAATATATTTAAGCCTTTAAGGGCCTTTCGATTCTGTCGGCATCAAAGCTAAAGGTAAAGAGTAGGACACATTCATACATGTCATAACACAGGTTTATGAAAGATGTCAACAAAAACAAGTTGCGATTATGACCGTTAAAGAAAAATGGGAAACTTGTGTTTTAGCCATTCATTTGGAAATACTTTGGGAATATTTGTAAATAAGCATACAAAAACGCAGTACTGAGCGATTCTTTATACTTTATAAAAATAATTATATTTAATGATAATAAGATTCAGACATCATTTTTAATAAAACATATGATTAACTACCATAACGAATGAATCGTGCCAATGTAAGCACTATATAGTTAATTAAAGAAATATTTTGATATTACCATATTTGAATCATAATTATTTATTGTGAAATCGTATTGAATCATGTATTTTATATTTTGTATACTTTTTTGTAATTATTCCTAAATTAGTGAGGGTAAAACACAAGTTCCTCCAAGAAAAACTTTGGAGACTTTGTATGAGGGCAGAGGGAGGGTTTTGTTCTATCTGCCCCTTTTTCAATGTCTTGTGATTGCTGACCGCTTATCGTTGTTCTGCTATTCTGATGTTTATATTATTTATTTCTGAATTAATTAGTTATTGGAATAAATTAATCCCAAAATTATTATTTAATTTTCATTTATTTGAAAATGTATAATTATATGAATATTACCTCAATTTTCTCAATTTTCTATTTTAATGTCTTAACTTTTGTTTTATTTAATTAAGTATTTGAATTTTTATTTTATTGTGTCAACTTTTATTTTGTTCATTCAAAAGTTTCAACTCTCAATTTTTATTTAATCAAGTGTTTTCTGAGTGGTTAAAAGCTTACTATGAAACTAAATAAAAATATTAGATCAATTAAAATAATATTATTATTTTCTCATTATAATAATTTTTACAATCTATTTATAATAAAAAAATAATAAAATTAGCTACTATGAATTGAGATAAAAATAAATACATTATTTTAAAATAATTATTTAATATTTAATATTTTATTTTAAATTATTCATATATAATTATTTTGTTTTCACATGATGATTAGAAAATAAGTAAAAATAACATAAGATAATTAAAATGACATTTTATGAAAAATTATCTTATCTAAATTTCATAGTAATCAATTTTATCATTTTTTTATTCTAAAAAATAAATAGAAAAAGCCCAATGAGAAAAAAATAATATCGTTATTTCACCTAATAAAATATCATTTAATTAATTTTATTATTATCCACCAAACTAATATTCTATAGAATATTTTTTGAAACCCTAGCCGCCATCTCTTCCTTTTCTCTCATTTTGTTCTCTTCTATTTCCTTTTCCTCGATCAAAGAATGATGATTTTTTTTTTATCATTCTTAGATTGAAATCACCTCACTGCATTGTGGTTATCGTCGTCTTATTACGGCGTTTGGTTTGTCATCGTCTTGGTGCAACGCTTTATTTATGTGGATGTGATTCAAATAGGCAAAGCGAATTCGATCAATTGAAGATGTCAAATTATTATTGTCAATATGTTGAAGAACGATATAAAATTTGTAGCCTTTATGCGGATTTATAATGCTATTAACCTAGTTATTGTTTCATCTTATATGGTTTTTAATAATTTGTATCTTAGATATATCGATTTATTACAAGTTTGATATATCTTAGATATAACAATTTCATATTATTTTTCCCTTAAAAAAAAAGTAATTTCATTATTTTTATATGATCTAGTTTTTATGACGTAGGTCGTTAGATCAAATCAACCAAAATCCTTATTTTGGTTGTTTTGAGATATTATCTTTATTTTTGGGATATTATTTTTATTTCCCATTATTGTTTTGAGAGTATTATTTTTCTTTCCTATTATTGTTTTGGGATATTATTTTATTTTCTATTATACCTAAAGTATGCATAGGGTATAATTAGATGCTTTAAGGTTTGTTTTATGGACTTTTATCAATTTATCAGAAAAATAAAAACTCTTACTTTATTTTGTTCTCTGGATTTAGACGTGTTATTCTTGTTGATCAATTGCGCTGATCATGAGGTATCAAAACATGTTTCTTCTAATTGCTGGTTAATATTGATGCTCGTGATGACAACTAATCCCAAGACGGTGATTGGGGATTGTAGGTTGTTTGGTGGCTGATTAACAAGCAATAACAATCAATCCAAAATTTAGCTTAGCAGTTGGAAACAACACAAGCACAATTACATGCATTATTGAGTATTAACGGATAAGGGCGTAGGAATGATGATGAGGAACAAGGTAGAGGAATTGGCCCTGCTAGACCCATTTTTAACCTCATTCCAAATATACAAAATCATAGAAGGCTAGTCGTAGGATTTGATGACACTTTAAATGAGGAGGCCGACTTGGGTGAATTTGCAAATCCACGTGATAGACAAAGAGGTGGAAGGTAGTGGCAACCAAATTGCAAAGGAGACGACGAATACAAACTAAAGGTAGATATCCCTAACTTTATTGGTGATCTTACTATTGAGGGGTTTTTAGATTGGTTGACTGAAGTAGATAGGTTATTTGACTATACCGAGTTGCTCGAGGATAGAAAGGTTAAATTTGTTACTTATAGGTTAAAAGGGGAAGCATTAGCATGGTGGGATAGATTGAGGGAGATGAGGATGAGAGAGGGGCGTGGTTCGGTTCAAACATGGCTTAGGATGAAACAATTATTACGAGGTAGATTTTTGCCTCCGGACTATGAATAATATATTTTTTATGCTTATCAAAGATGTACACAAGGTAGCAAGAGTGTGAATGAATATACTACCGAATTTTTTAGATTGGCAGAAATGAATCAGTTATAAAAAAAAGTGAGAACAAAAAAGCGATGAGATATTTGAGTGGGTTGAGGCAAAATGTAACACCCCGAATTAGACCCTAGTAGCTATTTTAGTTTTGTAGTAAAAGAAAAGTAAAATTTGTATTTTTCCGGAATTTAAGTGTTAAAAGTGAAAAAGGATAAAGCCAGGATTAATACAAAAGCCAATAATAAAATGGTAAATTATAAAATGAGGACCCAAGGGTCAACATAAGAAGAAGATATGTTAAAGTGAAATATGATAAGTTATATTTGCAAATAAAATGAAAATGAAGGACTAAAATGCAAAGGGAAAAATATGATAAGGCCAAACAAGGCCTTAGAAAAATCCCATTTTGGGTGAGAGTTAGGGCATTTCACGTTTGAGAGAAAAGAAGAGAAAGAGAGAATAGAGAGTAAATAAAGCACATAAGAAGGTGCTACAGCTAAGGAAAAGAAAGAGAGAAGTTAAGGTATGGAATTCTTGTTTGGAAGTTTGGAACACTTGTTTGGATATTTGTATGGAATTATTTTGAACTCTTTTAGAACTTTGGTTTGGAATTGTTTGGAAACTTTGGTATTGGAAATACTTGTTTAAGTTGGGTTAGGAAAAACCCTAACTTTTCAATACAGTGCTCTTTGTCAAGGTTTAAGTTAGTTTTGAAATGGTGTGTTTTGGTTGAAAGAGTTCCTATGAAAATGGCCAAAACGGGTCATTTATGTTTTTGCTCGACACCCCTACGCCTAGGCATAGGAGTCCACGCTTAGGCATAGAGCTCAGCCTAGATGGAGACACCTTAGCCT
The DNA here is from genome assembly GCA_016808115.1 of Tetrastigma voinierianum. NCBI lineage: Eukaryota > Viridiplantae > Streptophyta > Magnoliopsida > Vitales > Vitaceae > Tetrastigma > Tetrastigma voinierianum. Next base: position 76,477 of record JAEQBH010006586.1, on the reverse strand, counting down.
AGGCGAACTCGAGGTCAAGTTTTTTGAACTTTCTGGTCCACCTAGGCGAACCTCTCCACCTAGGCGTAGCAAAGCTTCGCCTAGGCATACCTGTAAGTTCTATTTTAGTTCCTCTCTTCCGTTAATTCAAACAATTATCTATTGGATTAATGAGGACCCTAATAAGTGAATGAAAGGGTTCGTACAAGTATAAAAGTTATATGAAAAATATTCTATACCTCGCCCTCTTTTGCTAATGGGATTAAGAATGATAAAAGGAGTTCTGAAATACTTATAATTGTATGTCTGCTTAAGACCGAATAGTGAATGAATAGGCGCCCTCGCACGCGCTGGACACTTCCCCGCTAGCGCCATTTAATACTTCCGCATAATGCGCGTGCACGCCTCGATCGCCGCTTCAAGACTCCCGCCAATATTACTTCGCGCTACGGGCAGCATCGCCTCCGCTCAAAGATCATACCGTACCTTCGGGTACTTATTGTGCTGTGTCCTTCTCATTTAGTATTAGAGGTCTATGTAGGCAAATACTTATATGTTGTATACCCGAATAATAAGATACATGAAATTAAAAGATAAGAATCGAATTTATGAATAAGAAGTAAGCATAAGAAATCAATTCCTCTGTTTCATATGTGTTGTACCTTCTGCATCTCGTATATGATATCTGTTCTGAACTCCTATGGGAGATATGAAAGTTCCACATAAGAATTATGTACATGAAAACTCGTTATAGAATTCAGATATCGTAAACTCTAACATATGCTTTATGATATGTATCTTATAAATGTGACCACTAAGTGGTCATATATGTTTCCACTGCTTCATGTTTAGCATGGTTTCATCCCGGTAGGTACAAGAGAGGACATCTCCGTGGGTATCTGCGATTCATAGGCCAATACATCCGTATGAGTCCACCGATAGTTTAATTTGATTTTGTAGTGTAAATTTAAAAGTTTCTTTTGTAATAGTGTTATTTATGTATGCAAGTAAATGTGATCAGTGAATATGTATTAAGATAGCTAACCACCACTAATGTTGTGGTATTAGAATTTTTATTTCCTTATGGATTTGCCTATTGAAATGGGCCCACTAATGTTCGAAAGGTGAAGTGGAGTCTAGGTCGTGCCGGCGACCTATGTTCGCTGCTATGGGGCGCACACAAAAATATTAGAGATAAAATTGGGGTGTAGATGATTTACAATGTGTAAGAGGTTGGAAATTTTTCCATGAAAACTGAGTTACTCATTCTAAAGCAAACACGTGGTACTAATTATAGAATATATGGAGGGGTAGACAATAAGGCTCTAAGTGACAAGGGAAAAACACCTCTAGTCGTGTCCGATACTGTGGAGACTGTTTATTAGGTTTTTGAAGGTGGCATCTCATGCCAAAGCAATGGGGAAAAAAAAAACTTTAAGAAAAACACTCCCAAGGATCCCTTAAGGTATCAAAGTCAGTTCAAAAACAATGGGTGCGAGATTTATATCTCACGTCGGTATAAAACCAATCCTGAAGAAGATGCAGTAGCGATCGAAGCAAACCACATCCCTTGGCCGTCAGCAACATCCACTAAGAGTGGAGTCGATAACTCCTAAGGCAACGGTCTTTATAGCCCTAATACAGCAAGTCCCGAGATTCGGCAAAGAAAAACCTAAAAGATTTGACACTTGAATCTCATTTAAGAGTGGGTTTTTCTTCAAAAAACTCTTCCAAACTCAAGATCCACTTTGAAATGTGGGCAAGAACATTCTTCCTTCCTTAGCTTTGTATGAATTAGAGTTTCTCCATATAAGCCCCATTACAAAGAAAACTTTGCCCTTAAATGTCCAATGCCTCTCTCAGACAGAGAGGCTACACACTTATATACATATATGGTTCTGAATAAGACCATCATTCCACAAAAAGACCAACCTTATTTGAGTCCCAATAACTTGAGGTCCAACCCGGAGATTCCACTGGAACTGCAAATGGATATCCTTACTCACAGATTTGAACTCCTTTACACTGTTATCACATTCAAATCCGTTTTATATTAGCTCCACACACTTCTAAGTGTGTGAAGCATTAGATTCTCAGTTATGTTGACCACTTGATTCAACTCACTACAAGGAAAAAGTTAATCGAATGATGCTAACGCTCATGGAATAAGAGAATTTAATACTCCCTAAAACATCATGGCATCGATTGTCATTGTATTTATTGGACAACAATGATGCTTCTAATAAGCATCATCTTTGGATAACGTTGAGAATGAAACTCATAAGAAGCATCATTGTTGAACATCTTCAAGTGAAATGAGACCCATAACAATGACGCTTAAAGAGAGGGTCATTGTTCATACATTTTATTAATGACATGCTCTGGAGTGCCATCTTCGATTCACTTTACTTTTAAAATTTTATATTAAAAAGAATATTTGTTTCCTATTATTAAAATAATGAATTCTTATATAATGAAATAATAAAAGAAACTACAAATCAAATTGAATTCACTATCAAAATATCTCAATATTTGTAGATCTATAACCTGTCTATACCAATATTGTAATCACTTACATAATAATCACAAGTCATCCCAATTCCTAATTGTTTCAACAAAAAAACAAACATTGATGTAGTCTTAATACTTTTTGGCATCACCTCCTCTAACATAATGATTTCTCATCTTTTAGCTAACCACATTCATTAGAAACCTGTAAACAAATTTGAGAATAGAAACCTCCAAATTATATGTGCACAAACTTATAAGTATATTAATTAAAACTATGACTTTCTAAGCAAAAACTTAAAGGAAAAACATTAGAATCAATATAAATGAAAAGTATAATGAGAAAAATAAACATGAGATGAAAAGTTAAAATGACAATTTATTGAAGAAATAATTACATTGAATAGTGATAATAAATATTTCAACTTGTTCCTTCATAGACTGACATAACATTTTTTAGTCCAACTTTGAGTATATCTCTTTTAACAGTAGTCAAAGTGTGACTAAATGTCAAGCATGGTGCTAATAACCACTAGAATGAAATTTGAGGAAATAATATGAAGCATCTAAAACACAACCAAGAATAAGTATAGTCCTTTGGAAGCAGACGAATGCAACTAAATTTCAGATCTAGTGCTAATAAGAGACGGGGTGAACTTTGAGGAAATAATAAATAATATAAAAAAAGCTTGATTGATAAATTAGTAGAATACATTGGATAACTTGAAATAACATGAAATAACCTAAATGTCTTAAATAAATCACCCTTTGCAATCTCAACCTATCACTGCTCTTGCCTTGAAGCTCTATAGCATGTGGAAGTGCTAGTATGTCTACTTGGATATGAGAATTAAACATGCAAAATTGAAATCTATATAAGATAAATCCATCGGCATTCTAGATAATATATGTTGTCAAACATGATGTTCCAACACATAATGGACATATTCCACAACAATTGAAACCAAAACAAAATCAGCTTTATTCTAAAAACCTTACCTCATCAAACGGAGGAACCTCATAAAGACTCTCTTGGGGGTTTGCTAGAGGATTCCGTTCTTCAAGGTGCAACCTCAAAGTAAGATCTAAAATAGGTAAAGAAATTCCTTTATGAAAGAAAAATCCTTTGTGTATACTGCACATGAAGAGGAGAATATTAATCAATGATGACAGAGAAATTGGCATGCATGTACAAACGATAATGAGTAGATCTACTCAATGAAAGATGAAGAATTAACCTTATCAAATATCTCAACGTCCGCATGCATGTGAACTCTTAAAATAGAGGATATCAATCTACCAATGTCAATCTCCTTCTTTTAGACCACTGAAGGATATAAAACAAGTGAGATTACAAAACTAAGAAATTCACTTTTTGGAAGAACTTTCTCCAAAAGTCAATATCAATAAAGATATATCCAACATATCTAGAATGATAAGTGCCCATATTTTATCTTTTTCTAACCAAATAAAGAAAGAAGAATTATGCTATTATTTCTAAGCCCAACAACCAAAAAAGTGCTAAGAAATATTTTCTAACAGACCAATGGATATAAAGAAAATAAGAAAATAAAAATACCAATATCAAATAATTAAATCTATAGCATATCCACAAAACAAAGCACAACAGAGAGAAAATGACTACATTTTCGGGACTTTTCCCTCTCCTTACAAGGCTTTGCAAGTAATTTTTTTTTTTTTTTTTGATAGGCAAAAGAGAAGAGCCATACATTATACAAAAACCGTATATAGGAAGTATACAAGGGGGCCTAAAAGGCCAGAAAATGGGAGAGACAAAAGAGGAAAGAGAGCCAAACTGTCCCCATCAAAAAGAGAATACCTAGACATAGCCATAGAATCTATACAAAAGCAGGGTGTATCTAGCCCGAGAGAACAAAGATCGTATAACATGAAGCTTTACCCTGAGAATAGAAAAATAGGTGTCTTCAAAGACAACTCAAGTTCTTTCTTTCCAAATAGCCCAAAGGAGGAACAAGGGGGCTGCCCTCTAGATTGATTTTGTATTTTTCCTAATTGGGAAATGCATCCAAACTCTGAGAGAGATCTCTGGTTTAAGAGGGGGCACACCTACTCTCACTCCCAAAGGCAAAGAGAAGATCTCCTCACGTCTCTAAATTATGGGCAATGGATGAGAATGTGTTCCATCTCTTCTTCCTCCTTTCCACGTAGCGGCAACACAAGTTAGAAATGAAACCCTTTTTTTTTTTTTTTTCAGTTGAGTAGTAGTGAGAACCTTTCCTCTACTCGTTTTTCCCCCAGCTGCCCATATGGATTTTTACTAGTGTAGACCTAGAGATTCGTCAAAAGAGTTGAATTAGCCCGATAAAGGAAGCAAATTTTTGAGCAATCCTCTCTTTCCATAATATTTTATCTTTAGCTGGGGGATATGAGCCTGATCTAGAACCCTAATAAAGACTTGGACTGTCTCCAGCTCCCCGTCATTGAATGGCCTAATGAAGTTAGGATTCCAAGCTCCCACCCCTTCATTCCTAACCCACAACTCAATAGCCATTGCCCCTTTTGAGTTAGCAATTCTATACAAGGTGGGGAAAGCTTCACACAAAGGAGAGTTGCCATACCAAAAGTCTTCCTAGAATCTCACGTTCCCGCATTCACCCATCTCAAACACACAACCTTGCTTCAATTTTAAGGCTTATAGAGCTATGGCTTTCCAAAGGGCTACTCCATAATTGGCTTTACAAGTACATGGGAATCAAATATGAAATGAGGGTTCCCTTTAGCTAAAATTAGCTTCGAAGTCTCTGGGTAGACGAAAGTAACAAATCCAAACATTTGTTTCTGTTGGTATGCAGTCCTTACATCTTGAATTGGTATGTAAATACTTCAAAAGCATACAAATTAACTCAATTAACTAAATTTCACAATGGAAACCCCAAATTGAAGAAATTTTGGACTAATTTGGATCAATTACCTAAAATAATTAAAAACATCTACTTCACTAAACATACTATCAACTGGGCATGTCAAGTAGATCTGCCTGGATCCCAGGTTCACTGCTTGCCCAATCCCATCCCGAATGACGACATGCACCACTCCAACTATGCAGTTCTATGCCCATCATCAATGCTGCAGCAGCGGATCTACAATGTGCCACGATGCCATCAAAATTTGCCCAGCAATTTGTTTCCATTAATAAAATTTATTGAATCCATTTGGACCCAAGAAAGATTCAAGAAAATAAAAATATATAAAAAAGGAAGTGACGAGGATCCTTTCTTTACCATGATTTTCCTTGAGATCCAAAGACAACTTCAAAACTTCTAAAGACATGGATCTTAAAGAGAAAAAATTACATCTTTCTACTTGGCACCACAATTGACAATGTCCAGCATTTCTGCATCGGGTCTCACCCTATAATAGAGTAAAGTCTTGCACATATTGTCTAATGACTCCCCGTGTCTCCATTACAATCTGAAACAAAAACACAAACACTTTGTGTCCTCTCAGACTTGGGCGAGATAAGCAAAAAAGCTTGATAAACAAGTCCTCATCGCCTTGGGTGGGGGTTTCTTTTTCAGTTGGAGGGGATTTTGTAATTTAGTTTGGCATAAAATATGGAAAGAAATGACTAGCCATGGCTCCGCGAGAGAATGGTGGGACTGTGTATGGATGATTATGGGACTTCAATGCCATCGCAAAAGAACTTTTATTGGCATTGAGTTTCACAATGAGACGAGTATAGGAGAGCGGAAATCACACACTGGTGGAGGAATCTAGGAGGTGGATCTCAACCTCGACCTCCATTGGGATAAGGTTAGGGTTAAGGCTAAGGTTTGGGAGGAGATACTAATGCATTGGGGTTTGGCAGAGATTGGGGCGTTCGAAGTGGTTTTAGGTCCTGTGAGGGTGCATTTTAAATCTATATATAATGATTTTTGAAATAAGCGTCAATATTTTTATACTTATGTAGTTCCATGACACTCGTAGGAGTGCCATAGTAAATAAACGTCATTGTTTTAATATATCTAATTACATAATGACACTTTTTAGAAGCGTCATGGATATAATGTCATTATTTTAATTTTTTGTAGTAGTGACTATTAAATTCAAGCAAGTCATGGAGCGGTATCTAGAAACATATCACACTCCCTAATTAATAAGGGAGAGTCAATGGTCGACTACCAAACTTCTGCGATGTTTCAATGCACACCATCATTTCACCAATCTATACCCCACTTCTGGGCTTAGAGCATGGACAAGTGTGTAGGCACTAGGATCATATACCACATATACCAAGTGCTAATAGATCTCTGGTCCCTGGTTCTGCATTACTCAAAAGAGTGCACCAAGACACTCTTCATGAAATTTCCACTATGGCTAAAGATTCCCGAGTAATGATCCCGACAAGAAGTCATAGGTATACTCTCCCTCTATTGGGAGTGGTGAATCCCTTGTTGGCTACTCAATTACCTTTGAACACCTTAAGATGTACTCGATCATCACCCTATGAGCGACCTCTGAAAGGTAACAAGGAATGAAGTCTAAGTATAGAATCATCACCCAAGATATCCTTAAGTACCTCAAGTCTAAGGATACTTGCACCATTGGTATGATGAGACAATCATCTAAATATACAGATACCAAAGGATCATCCTACAGCAGTGTCTCTCGATGTATTTAGCTACTCTTAACAAGCAACCATGTCAACTCTAATCAACTCATGATCATAGTTTATAAGATCCACTATTTAACTTTATCCAAGGATTATCACATGAGTTAGTCTATTCGGATCAACAATGTCCACTTTCGTTGATCCTATGACTAGGGATAATTTAGATACTAACATAATTGCATATGATAGTAATCTTATTATCATGATCTCATCATGATTTCCTTCATGCTATGTTACTTATCATGGACTTCATTAATTCGATTGAAGATCTATATCACTTCAACGTATGAATATCAATTTAATGAAGAAGCATTTCATATTAAATAATATGTAATACGTACAATAAGTGCTAAGGTGATTACTCTTTGTATACCAAGAACACTATCAATGTCAGCGAAAAGGGAAAAGTGTAGCAGTGGAAGGAGGTAAGGGTAATACTTTTGTGCTTGGAAAAAACAATAACCCTTAGGCAAGGCCTTTTGGTGTTAAGTGCTACAGATGTGGAGAGGTTGGTCACCATTCCAATGAATGTCCTAAATGGAAGGTAGTGAATGTGTAGTGAGAATGAATGCACGCATGTTGTAGAGAATGAGGTGTGCGACATGACGTGATGATGATTATGAGGAATAAGAGCAATGAAGAGTACAATTGTGTGGTCAGGAAGCTCATGTTATCTTCAAAGTGCGGTGATAAGACTTAATGTCATAAGCTCTTTCGTACTAGGTGTACTGTGCAAGGGAGTTTGTGTGATCTTATTTTTTATTGTGGGAGTAAGGAAAACATGATAAGTAAAGTCCATGCTGAGAGGCTACTATTAGAGATTTAAAACTCACCCAGCCTATATGTTAGGTGGATTAAAGAAGTTGGTGGTATTCGCGAATGTGAACGCTGTAAGGTGTCATTCTCATTAGCAAGTATAATGATGAGCGTGTACTCGTGATGCGGTGGATATGGATGTCATTGGCATTTTATTTAAAGGCCCCCGTGGTATGATGGATGCTAAACACTTGAGCAAGAGTAACTTGTATCAATTAGAGAAAAGGGGAATAAAATATACACTAGTGTCTTTCACTAGAAAGAACCAACCCAAGGCTTTACAAGCGAGGGGGAGGAACTTTCTAACTTTTGTACATGACCATCTTCACTTATCTACACACAAGGACACTAAAGCATTTGATGGTCAGAAGGGAGAGTGAGAAAGCAGAGATTTAGTCAGCTCAAATTTCGTGGAAAATTTTGTTAAAGGAGTTTGATGATGTGATTCCTAAAGATTTACCTACAAGATTACCTCTTGTGCGTAATGTAATGACCCAAACTTTAAACTAAGGGCTTTACTATCCATTCACATGTAAGGCTTTAAAACCCCTCACATGTAAATGACACATTCAAAATTTCTGCTTATGAATCTTGTTTGTCCTGAATATGCTCATAAGAAAAATTAAACTAATTTCGTAAAATCAGAATCTCTCAAGGACATAAAACCTTCCAAAGTATAACAAAATGTCATTAAACCAATATCTTCCAACAAGATAAAATTTCCAGAACTAATTTTCTCAAAATGTAACATTCTAGCAACATAATATCTTTCAAATGAAAGTTTGTGAACATTCAATCCCAAAGCATTAAAATAGTCCAACAATCCTAAGTTTTTTCAACAAACACCAACTCAAAACAGTTCTCAACTTGCATACATGCCTATCCCAAAAATCACTTATTGCCAAGGTTTAGGGTACCTGAAATTGATCAACAATAAGGAGTGAGCTAAAAAGCCCAATAAGGAATGCTAATAAAATTTCATGGATCAAATATTTTAAATTCACAAAATTGGAGATATAACATATTTTTCTTTTCCTCATAAATATCATAAAATCCTTGAGTAAAAATAAATAAGATATAAATATATTTCAAATCGATGTTCATCATATTTTATGTTTCTCAAACAATTCCATATCATAATCAAATCTACAAATATTTCAAAACACATATACTTATGGTTCTCAAAAATATTTGTTTAAAATAAAATGTCAACTTTTCTAAATTTCGCTGATTACACACATTTTGGTTCCTAAAGACATATTTGTTTCAAATAAAATGTCACACCATTTTAATCTGCTGATTGCGGGCTATTTAAATGTTTATACTCAGTTACTGTTTCCATATTTGTTTCCAAATTAAATGTCACTCTATTCTAACTATGATAAGGGTCATTACTTTTGTTTCTTTCAAAAATATCATATTTGATTTAAAATAAAAATGTCAACTATTCTAAACTGTCGATGAAGACCATTTCAAATGATTATAGCTCAAGACAAAATATATTTGTTTCAAATAAAATGTCAAATATTCTAACACGTTGACGATAAATACTTGTTAACTACTATAACCCAACACTGGCGTTGTATTTATCAAGTTTATACCAATGACCGCCCAGATTTGTCAGAAAGTTTGCACTCCATTGACTGGTACATATTTTTCAACTTTATACTCCATTGACCGATGCCATATTTGTCAACTATTATAAACTTGATAGGGTCAGATAAACCAAAGTCAAATATTTCTTCATGTTTCCAATTTCACAAAATACAAAATTATATTCTAATTTTCACCTTTACCATAAACATTCTCAAATCCATTTTCCAGGCTAAAATGTATGTATTTGATCCATGAATATGATTTAAAATAAGAAGAAATTCCAAAACTCCATAATCACATATAATAACAATATATATTTTAGTTATATAGGAAAAGCTACATTATCTTCCTTACGGCATTTCACAGATTTGAAGTAAACTAAGAAGCCTCAAAAGAGACAATTCACTTGAATAATATGAACAATATCAGACAGATAATAACAAATTTTTTTCACTCATAAATTTTATATCTCATATTTTTTCTAGGAACCTAAAATATTTAAACCTAAAACTCAAAGGCCTTTAGCTTGAGAATTTAAAATAAATTAGGGTTTTTTCAAGCCTTGCACACATCACCAATTTTCTAATTTATCAATTTCTTAAATCTAAAAATTAAGGATTTTACTTATAAGCATGATTTTTGGTTGAAATCCCAAAATCTCTTATGAACAAATGGTTTTTTGTAGCTTGTTAGGAATCCTTTAGGCTTTCAAATCTAAATAGCTCAAAAATCACCAAAACACATCATATATCCATTCATAAACAAGTTTCTCAATACTATCAGTCATGGGTTAGCTAGACTTTAAAAAGTCACGGGCCACCAACCATAACTCCATGACTTAAAACCTATTGTCATGTTTACAAAACCGTGACTGCCACCAATAGCAGGTAGTAAAAGGTTTTAGTCACATTTTCCAAGACTACACCATATGTGTAACGCCCCATTCCAGAGGGTCCCGTTGACCACCGTCAATCCAGTTAAACTCTGGTGGCATTCACATCACAGACCACTACATGAGTAAAACGACCATCAGGCCATCATCCATACTCATCCATACAATAACAAAAACTCATTAATACATTTCTATAGATTCAAAAGCACATCACTCTTAATACAAAATGAGTTATACAAAACTAGCCGGGCCTAATATATACACAAAAATGAATCATGCTTTCACAATCGCCTGGTCGGCAATCCCACTCTAAGGAGCATCGTCTCCGACACCCATGTACCGGTAATCCCATGATCGGGGTGAGCAGCGCCCAAAGAGGCTTAAATTCCCTCCACTAAGGCTACTCCCACCCAAATGCAACACATGCAATGGCATAACACAAAACATCCACATTCCATACACTTACAATTTGTACATGGAATGATCTATTTATCATGCATGAAATAAGCTTCCATGCCCATATCCAAGTCACTCAATCACCCCCACACATGCCTATGCCAAGTGTGAAAATCATCATTGGTAATGCCAATGACACCCATACACAGTCTTTAGTTTTTACCTCACCAACACTCCAATGGAATTTTGCCAATGGGTAACCAATCCAGAAATAATCTCGACTCATACTCACTGGTTCTCAGCCCAGCGATAAATACTTAGAACGTGTGTTTTATTTTAGGGTAACATAACTTTTCATCTTACAATCGCGGTCTCTTACACCCATGCACAACTTGGTCATGCTGGGTCTCTTACACCCATGTTCCTGTGCACACCCAAGGGATTTGACCTGCCCTTCTGTTTCGCCAAACACATTCATAATTTTCCATTTTATGATTCGAACCTGAGTCTTTATCGACGCTCATCCCAAAAGACAAATCAACCAAAGATTCACTAAGAGCCGGTGAACAAACATACTTGCACTCCATACCACCGCTGACACGATGTCATCAGGTTTTGAATGCAATGATGCCAATTCATATATCCACTCAATGCTCATGCCACGTTCTGCGTATTTTATATAATTCAAACAATCATGTCAACATCAATTAGTGATGCATTAATATATCATTTTCCATACACATTTCAAGTCGTTCACTTAAGCAATATCATGCTATCTAATTCAAGCAATAACATGCAAACAAAACACATGGACAAATTTCAGTCCAACCATAAATCCGGACTTTTTAATGCCTGTATCGCACGTACGCTCCAGCGATTCAGCCCTCTCTACTCAATCATCGCCCCATTTCTTAACCTTATATCCATGGCCATTTCTGTCTCATTAACACTCAAAGCCATTTTCATGGCTTTTACACACGTAATATCCAAGTAGAAGAAACCCATACCTGAGCCATGAAACTCCACACATCAAAATAGCTCAAAGAGCGGACAAATCACTCTATCCTGATTCACACACCTACTGTCAGAAATCTAGAGAAGAAGGCTTCTCTCTAAAAGCTCTTCTCTTTTCTCCCCTTTTCTTGGTTTTCTCCCTCCAAGCTGGGCTTCGTCAAAGCATGTGTCAAGAGAACTTGTCCTTCATGCTAACACAACCTCCCATCGTCGACTTGGATCTCCTTATCCTCTTATCCATCTAAATTACATAGATTTCCACCCATTTACATGTTGCCATGTGTTTCAGCGGGTCCCATTTGCTTCCATGTTTGACTCATTCCCATTGATGAAACGTGGGTAATCTCGAGCTACTACAATGTGCCAAGTGTCCTTAAGCACACTACTCCCGGGCTCTCAAAACGTGAAATCCGACCGTCCCTGCGACCCACAAAACTTCAACGGGATAGCTAGATTTCACGAGACGATTCTAATGGTGAAGTCCGTTTCATCATCCGAGATCTAGAAAAATTCGAATTTATACCGAAATACCATTTTTCTATTTTTTCTGTAAAAATTAGAATTTTCCTGGCTATAACATATCTATTTTTTTGTGACGGTCCTAGAAAAACTATGACCTAAAAGGAAGGATGGTTCGTTGAAAAGGGGATCCTTTGGTTACAATCAAGAGAAAAATTGTGACTAAAAATGGGACCCTTTGGTCGTGGTCAGGAGCAAAACCGTGATCAAAAGGTCCAATTTTAGTCATGATCAGGAGGAAAACCGTGACCAAAAGGTCCTATTTTACTCACGATAATGAGCAAAACTATGACCAAAAGGTCCCTTTTTGGTTACAATCAAGAGCAAAACCATGACCAAAAGAGGACCTTTTGGTCACGGTCAGTAGCAAAACTGTGATTAAATGTTGGCCAAGGTCCACTACCTATAAACTTATGGTCACGATATGTTACGTGACCGTGATCAGATATACATTTCGTCATAGTGTTTTGCCCACACTGACTAAAAATGGTTGGCATTTAAACAATTAGTCTTTTTATAGACTTTATTTTCCAAACCCGTAGAATAAACAATTAATCTTTTAGACTCGTGTATGCAATTAAGCAAAAATTTCAACAATTTCGAAATTCAAATTTTAAAATAGTACAATATATCATAACAATTATCCTAAGCTATATAGTTAAAAACTAACATAATATGACAAAAAAACAATAAAAGATATACAAATTTAGTTTTACATTATAACATATAATGTAATAAGTCAACTAATCAACCATCACACATATTAGTCATAAAAAATCCAAAAAATAAGGAGAATGTATCATATAAAATGTAGTATAATGTAAGTCTACTACTGCATTTGTTAAAATTGTTGCATCATTTGCATCATATGTTTTTGAAGTTGTGTTTGCAATCTTTGTATTTCCATAATTTTTCCATAAAACCCTTATTTCACTTCTTCTCGTGTCTTTCTTTGAACTACTACCAACTTCTCTTCAAATGTTTCAGTTGTTGTTGTAAACTTTTGTTCTGTAACTTTAGTGATTTTCAAGTGGTCAGGCGACATAATAGGATTCGATTGCCTCAGACATTACTATCAAAGACTAAGGTAGGAGTAACACTAAATCCATAGCCTTGAGTACGCCCATGCCTCTTCTCGAACCCATAACTTGAGTGTATATGTTACAGCATAGATGTATGCGCAAATGATAAAAAGTAGTAGAAGCAAAGCAGAGAAGAAGGAGACATCCCTTCAGTTGGGATAGTAAATCAAGCTCAAATTGATTCTAACATATTAAAAAAACAAAAATAATTGTTAGACTTGGTACAAAAATTTAGCATGGAAGCAAGTGATTGAAATACAAGTATATAAAATTTAGAGATACGCTATTACCATGATCTACGAACAATCATCAACAAGCATCTCATTCAGATATGTTAAGACAAACATCTCAACTCTCACTAGGCTTAGTCCGATCGCCCATTTTTAGCCTATTCTTACAAGTAAAACAATTCAGTTATTTTTTATGAACTATCACAGACAAGAAAATCTTATTAATAATAAATTTTCTACATGTTCATGCTCATTCTCTCTCAGTATAACTTTTTATCCCATGTATGCTTGATGACTTACTTTATTCCTATTAGCTTTTATTTTTCAAAGATATCTTATATAATTTAAAATAACATATAACTTATATAGCTAATAGAAACATGAATAAAAGTTACTATAAATGAAGTATTAAACAGATATAGTTAATAAATATGATCTTATTCAAGATAAGTATGAAAAATCATTATTGCTTACCTCACAGTGTGCCCTGTGTTATCCACTAATTTCCATTCATCATCTGATAAGTGTGGAGGTTTGTGACGCAAAATCTCTTTATATGTATTATAAGGGTCATAATACTTGACCTTTATCTTATTTCTATAACTTATAAACAAATTTCCACAATATTGAAGAATGTAGCTCTTGCATGTTTCATCAATTTCATATTTCTCCTATATTTCATGAAAATGTCATATATAAGTAACATGTTTCATTTTTAAACAATAACATTACAATTTAGATAAATAGTAATTGACATACCAATATTAAGGCCCAAAGCTTTTCCTTTAATGTGATGCCAATCTTGGACTTGGATGGATACATTGTGTTGAGATCGTACTCACAAGTCCCACATAACTAGAAAGTCTTTTCCCTTTGTCAGTGCTAAACAATCCTCGACCTTTGTATTAAATTGTGTTGATTTTTTTTCACCTGCTTCATACCAAGTAAATCCATGTTACGTGTGCCAGCCACGTGTCCTCTTTTTCATGAGGAACTTTTCTAAAGTAAGAATGAAATTATGTTAAAATATAATTTATTCTTTCCTTATATAAAATTAAATAACTAATTTTCATTATTTAAGAAATTAAACATATGTAAACACAAATATCATAAGTAAAAGCTACATAATTATCTTAAACATACCAAAGAGTTGAAGTATCTAAAAAACCAAAAGCATCAAAACTAGTAGAAGTAGTTGCAAAAGGTTGTAACTGCATGTTCTATTGTAGATTATTCGAGTCATCCTCTAGAAACATTGTCTGTAGTCTTCCTCTTCGATGAGACATTTCCTATATAATAAAGTAATTTATAAAATGAATATAAATAAGTTACATAAATAATATGGAATAAATTACAACTTATATATCAAATAATATATATTTATAAGTTACAAGATTATTAACTACATCATCTATATCCTCATCATGAATAAATTCATTATCGCTTCAACAATGTTTCTTTGCTGATAGTAGAACATCCGTTGGACAAGCCCTACAATATCATTTCTTTCCCAATTGATTAAATCATTCTCAACTAGGTCATGCACATCATGTTGACTATGAAGTGTTATAGGTTGTTGATATGGCTCTGGATCATTAGTAGATACTTCTTGATTCATATCATAAACCCCCTCGAGTTTGTATTTCTATAACAGTGTGCAAATTTTCCTATTTTTGAATTTTGAACATAGAATACTTGCTTTGTTTGATATGCAAGTACAAATGGTTCATCTATGCATATGGTACGTTCAAATTCAAACACGTGAATTCATATTCATCCTTCTTTATCCCATTTCCAATATTGATTACATCCCACCAGTCACACTTAAATAAAATAACTTTATTTCCACTAAGGTAATGTAACCTTAACTATGTCGCTTAGCAATAATCGTAGTAAAACATGACTAGAAATCGGTTCGCATTCATTGCACTTGCAAAGCTAGATACCCTACTAAGCATAATAACTCCACTATTTTAAGTTTTTTCCCTTTTTCTTGTTCTCTTGTGTGGAATCTAAACCCATTAATGATGTATCCTTTATAACATATAACTGATGTACTTGGTCCAAGAGACAGTGATAGTATGTGTTTATAAACGAAACCTTCATGTCGCATTTGTATAACTTATCAATTCAAATATAAGATAATAAAACATACATGTTTATTAGATAATATGAAAATGTATATAGTGAATGTACTCACATGTTCTTCAAACTAACTAATGAATTCTTTTATGTGAATCAAATCTACATCTCGTGCATGAATACGAGGCTTAGCCCTTATCGATTGTTGTGCTCTCCTCGGTAATAAAGACTGTGAATTATGATCCTTATAAAGACCAAATCACATTTCGCATGAGAATTGAAAAAGTTTTATTTAAATAAGTATCTTACCTTAATAAATGGTGTCACTCACAATTACTTAGCACATATAAATGTGTCGGGACCACTCTTATGTCTTAACAACACGAGATGTTGGATTATCCTATTGTATGTCCTATGCATTTTAAAATGTTTAACCTTCATTTGTAATGTTAGTTTGCATGACATAATTCTTTTCTTCACGACATGTTTTGTTTCAACATCATGCAAATATCTTTTGAACAAAAAGGTTGCACATTCTTCGTTATGTACCCTTCGTAATAGAACCTCTCGATTTATTTTATTACGCACATAAGACTTTTAATGCGTAAAATACCACAATCCATAATATAATAAATTTGTTTCATGAACTATATGAAACCTAATATATATATATAAAATCAATTAATTAAATAAGAACATACCACTCAATAGGATATATCCATCAATATTGCATTGGTCCAACGACCTTTGCCTCATTTGCAAGATGAACAGGTAAATATACCAAAACATCAAAAAATGATAGAGGAAATATTCTTTCAAATTTGCAAAGTGTGACTATTATGTAATTTTGAATGTGCTCTAACTAATTCAATATTTAACACTTTAGAATACAATTGCTCTGTAAGAAATCCTACAATTCAAATTATAGCAATACAAACACTCTTATGTAGAACTCCACGAATCGCAAGTGAAGGAGTTGGCTGCATGAGAACATGAAAACTGCTGAGACTTTAATTCGCAATTTACACCAAGAGATGTTAGAAGCATAACTATCCGGAACCTTCACTTCTTTAAAAAAATTTACACTCCTTTTTTTCATTTGAAGTTAGTGAATAGCATAAAAAGAGGCAATACAACCCCTATTTCCTTTCTATAGGGGTGAAGCATCTTAATACTCATAGCTTACAAGTCAAGATGCCTATTCATGTAGTCCTTCGATTTACCATTAATACTCAACAAGGTGCCAACTATACTATCGCATATATTATTTTCAATCTGCTTTACATCCAAATTGTGACGCAAAATAAGGGTTTTCCAATATGGCAATTGGAAAAAAATGCTTATCTTTTTCTAATTGTGCTCAAGTTTAGCATGTTCTCCTTTTGTTTTCATCAACATCTTGTTTTTTGATGCATTCCCTAAAATAATATGTTTCATTCCATCTAGTTGATGTAGAACATCTTCCGCAGACAATTGTTTGGGTGCTACTCTATGCTGCTCATTTCCATCAAATGACCTTTTATCACGTTGAAATCTATGATCGATTGGTAAAAATCAACGATGACACATGAAGAATGTTTGTTTCATACACATCCAAGGGGTCAGTTAAATGGAATAAGAACCACGGGCCACATGTTGTATGAAATTGACATATTTCCAAAACGATTGAACCCATCACTTGCTAAACCGAGCCTAACATTTCGAGGTTCTTATGCAAATGAAGGGTGTAACTTATTGAAGTTTTTCCAAGTTAAAGAGTCTATTGAATTGTAATGCCCCAACCCTCGCCTAGGCGGACAATGGGTGCCACACGGGATTGGGACTCCTTTACCTGATTTTCTGACATTGGTGGGCCCATTCAAAATAAAAATCTATAAGATCATATTGACATTACTTGTAATACTACCACCATAGTGGTGTTCAGATGTTCTTATACATATATTCCTGAGTCCTATTTACTTGTACTTACACAAATTCACTATTACCAAAAATATTACATTACATTTCAAAACAAAGTCAAAGACCTACATATGGTGGACTCTTATTATCGTTGGCCTCTGGGCGAACGCACGCCTCGATGTCCTCTCTTCAAGACTCATACGACGAACATCACATGTTCTTTATAGCTAAATGGGAAAATAGATAATATATATGACCATAAAGTAGCTGGTCCTCAATTACACACATATTCAATGGGGCCATATATCGACTTTCATATCTCCCGTAGGAGTACCGAGCAAAAATCTTGTATAAGGGTACCTGTAGGTACATTATAGAATATAACTTATTACTTATGATTTCGTATAATTATTTTCATATGTCATATTATTCAGATACACAACATATAAGTATTTGCCCGCATGTATCAAGAATAATGAATGATAGGAACACAAAGACAATAGGTACTTAAAGTACAAAGATAGTAATCAACGTAGACGTGTCTGCCCATGTAACAAAAGTGTCGTAGCACTAGTAGGAGTGCCGAAGCATTGAACAAAGACGTGTCTTCCCACGTAACAGAAGTGTCGAACCACTAGTAGGAGTGCCAAAGCATTGAACAAAGACGTGTCTTCCCACGTAACAGAAGTGTCGAACCACTAGTAGGAGTGCCATAGAACTGAACAGAGAGTGCCGAAGCACTAATAAGAGACGTGCCTGCCCACGTAACAAAAGTGCCATAGCACTAGCAGAAGTGTCGTAGCACTGAATAGAGAGTGCCAAAGCACTAATAAGAGACGTGTCTGTCCACGTAACAGAAGTGTCGTAACACTAGCAAGAGTGTAGTAGCACTAATCAAAGGTGCCTATTCATTCGCTATTCAGTCTTGAGTAGACATACAATTATATGTATTAATGAGCTTGTTATATTGTTCTTAATCACATTAGAAAATAAGGGGCAATAAACAATGTCTACCCAACGATAGGATCGCCGAGGTGAAGTATAGAGCATTTTTCATATAACTATTATACTTGTATGGACCCTTTCATTCATTTATTAGGATCCGCATTAATCCAATGGATGATTGCTAGAATTAATCTGGACAGAAAACAAATCGATTTGTAGTACGCCTAGCGGCAATGCTAGCTTCAGTGGAGAAGTTCACTCTAAAGGGCATCATGGTTTACACATACACAGCCGAAAATTCAACTCCCATTCGCCTAGGTGAAGACCTTTGCCTAGGCCAAGGGGTGTTGAGCAGAAAACATAAATAGGGTATTTTTCCCCATTTTTATCTAAAATATTTCTTCCAAACCAAAGCCAAAACAAATCAACCTTCAAAACTAAACTTAAACCAACTAAAAACACCTTTACTATGAGTTAGGGTTTTCCTAACCCAAACATAGACAAGAGGGATTTTCATACAATTATCCCATACATATAGTTTCCATACATATTGTAACACCAAAAATTACACCCTAGTAGTTTATTACATGTTTAAGGTATAATATAAGTAAATTTTGTATTTTTCAAAATTTTAAGTACTAAGGGTAAATTGGTAATTTGCCAATTAAGGACCCAAGTGACATAAGATGAAAAAATTATATGTTAAAGTGGAAATATGATAAGTTGATTTTCAAATAGAATGAAGTGGAAGGACTAATAATCAAAAGGAAAAATTGGAGGCCAAACATGGCCTTATAGTAGAGGACATTTCCCATTTGGTTAGAGGAGGTTAGGGCTTACAATTTTGAGAGGAGAAGAAGCCATTTTTGGGTTTCCAATTGTTCAAGCAAAGAGAAGGAAAAGAAGAAGAGAAGAATTCCAGGTTTGGAACTCTCTCATATTTGCTAGTATGGGAACTTGGTATAAACTATATGTATGGAAACTTGTTTAGGTTTATGTATGGATTTGTTGGTTAGGAAACCCTCCTAACTCTCTCTTTGCCTGTGTTTAGGTTTGAAGAACCCTATCTCTGTATAAAAGTGATTTTTGTTGGTTTTAGTTTAGTTTTGTGGTTGGTTTAAGGTTTTAGTAGGAAATTTCAGGTGAAAAGAGGCAAACTAGCAGAAATCGTAGGAGAGTACCGGTATTAAAAAATTTTTTTGGTCTAGAGGATATTGAGTACCGGTACTGAAAGTTGAGTACCGGTACTCAAAGCTATTTTTGGTCCAGAGGATATTGAGTATCGAGAGTCGTAAAGTCGAGTACCTGCACTAAAGCTGTTTCTGTTCGTAAGATGTTGGCACTGTACTCAAAGTCGTTGTTCGTAGGATGTTAAGTACCAAGATTTAAAGTGGTTTAAGGTTCGTAGGATGTTACGACTTATTAAAAGTTGAAAGTACTCGCGACTAAAGTTGTTTAAGGTCCGGTACCGGGTCCTCGCAACCCTATTTCCTTTGTTATGTTCTTCCGTTAATTCCGAATGAAAGGGTCAATACATATAAAAGTTATTAAATGTTATGTACTCGCCACTCGCCGATCCTTGCCGTCAAAACATTGTTCTTACCCTTATTTACTAAATGTGATTAAAAACAAAATAATGCTTCGCACATATATAATTGTGCGCCCGCTAAGACCGACCATTTGAATGAATAGTACCACCGATCGCGCTTCGCACTCGCTAATGCTACGACACTGCTATAATGGCAGACGCTGGCTTTATTCGCCATGACACTCCCGCTTAGTGCTAAGACACCTATGTTACGCGGGCGCATAATGCCTTTATTAAGTGTTATGACACTCGCTTAGTGCTACGATAATTTCTATTACATGGGCGTATTATCGCCTTTGTTCAGTTGCCACGGCACTTACTAGTTACTACGACACTTTATTACTGGCAAAGACGCCTCCTGCTCAAAGGTTTCCGCGACTCTTGCTACATACGACACTTCAAGCATGCAAGGCATACATCTCTGCTCAAGAATGCATCGCACTCCTTCTCGCATCTATCAAGGCTTATGTCCCTATCATTCATTGTTAATGGGTCTATGTAAAACATTTATATATGAAAAGTATCTGAATAAAATGATGCGAAATATTTATATGGATAGGAATATGAATAATCTGGGCAATGCTAGCACAAGTAATCATCGCTTATGTTCAGATTGTGACAGCATTTCGCAATTCTATGTACCGTATTTCATTATGAACTCCTAATGTAGAGATATGAAAACCCCGTTATAAGAATTATGTTATATGAAAACTCTGTTATAGAATTATGTTATATGTAAACTCTGACATATGCATTATGTTATATGTATCCTATAATTGTGGACCATTTCAAGTGGTCATAACTATTATCTATTTCCCACTAAGCTATAAGCTTAGCACGAGTGTTTCATTTGTGTAGGTACTGAAGATGACATCTTAGGCATTCCGCATGCAATAGGGGCAACACAACAATAGGAGTCCACCTGATTTAGGCTTTTTGATTTTGTTTGGGATGCAATGTAAAATATTTTGCACAGGAATTTTGTTGGGTGTACAAGTAAATGAGACTCAGGAATATGTACATGACAATTTAAACACCACTACGAGGTAGTACTAGAAGTTCTTATCAGGAATATGTACATGACAGTTTAAACACCACTACGAGGTAGTACTAGAAGTTCTTATGGATTTATATATGAAATGGGTCCACCAATGTTCGAAAAGCAAGGAGTCGGAGTCCTGTCGCCTCTCTTTCGCCTGTGCGGGGTAGGGCGTTGCATATTAAGTAGGTTCCATACATGAATTCCATACTTATAATATCCATGCCTTGATCTTCAAATACTTAAACCAAACTTATTTTTTCTTCACTTTTTCTCTTCACTTTTTCTCATACTTCCCTTCTCTTTGCTTGAACTATTGGAAACCCAAAAATGACTTCTTCTTTTCAAACTATAGCCCTAAGTCTCTCTAAGCCAAAATGAGAAAATACCTTCTCATTCCAAGACTAGTTTTTAGTCTTATCCCTCCTTTGTTATAAGGTCATGTTTGGCTTTATCACATTTTGGACTTAATTTCTCCTTTTTACTTATTAGTCCTTCCACTTTGCCTCATTTGAAATCAACTTATCCACCTCTAATATCATCTTCTCTCTTGTGTTATGAATTTTTAGGTCCTCATTTTACAACTTACCAATTTAACCTTTTTCCCGCTTTACACTTAATTTCCTAAAATGCAAATTTTACTTATATTATACCCTAAACATGTAATAAACTACTAGGGTATAATTCGGGGTGTTACATGGATGCCTCATCATCTCACCTCTCATGCAACCATCAACATGCCATTTCATGTGAGAAGTTGTCTTTGATGACATATATAACCTTTGAAGTCTTGGTTTTTTAAGGGAAAATAACGCAATACCTTAGCAAAAATTTTCTTTTTCTTTGATGACTGATTGAACTCATCTATAAGATGAACATCACTTGATTTCCATCTAGAGACACCACACGCACTACACTCATACACATTTGCATGCTCTTTGGTTTGTAATAATTGCTTGGCAATGTCTCACCCTCAAGAAGTGCCCCCTTCAACAATTCAAGTAACATTGTAAATGACTTATTGCTCCATCCGTTAAGACACTTCATATGAAATAGTCTTATGATAAAAGACAACTTTGTAAATTTTTTACACCTTAGATATAATTCATGCTCAACTTCCTCAACAAATTATGTAATTTGTTTGCATTCCCATTCGCATCGACCCAAAACCCCCGCCAGATTCCTCATTTGCATTCACATTCAATGCATTATTTAATGCTATTTTATCTCATCACGATATTTACTCATTAGTGCCAGCCTATTGCCAAGACTAGAGGTTCATAAAAATTCATATTCCTTATGCATCAATCCATCACAATATAATTTCTTAGCTATCCCATTGTCTAACAAATGGTCATACATAGTTTCGCTAATAGATAATATTAAATCAATGCAAGGACATGGGAGCATTTCTTTCCTTGCATTATTAAAGCTGGTGCAAAGTCTAAGAACTGAGACTCCTATCTCATATTCATTGCTTACTCTTGACTTTTGCATTCAACTCTTATCTATTGGCAATTTTCTCGTACCTCTGCAATAAATCCTTCAATCACATAACGATGAATCTTCCTATCGACTTGTAATGAATGGGATATGTTTTATATCATCTCAAACTCCTATATCATGTAGTGGTTCTTATCCCATTTAGAAATACATAATTCCTATGAATCAATCCCCAACATGCTTAGTTTCATTTTGAGGAAATTTCGGTAGTGTTTCCCTATAGTTCACAAGTATATGAAATGGCCAAGGTATAAACATATTATTAGTTATCTTAATTAAGCTGCTAACAATATGTCACCTTGTCCAAATATGCACCCAAAGAACAAGGGAATTACTATTGAAATTTATCAAAATGATAAAGTATAAGCGTGTGATTTCATAGATATTATAATATTTTTAAACTGTCTACTAGTTTGATAATTCAAGCATCATTTGTAGATTAATTTCACCAATCATATAAACATTTAAGTTGAAACTCGAAAGCATGACCACAATAAATAATCATATCCATACTTTTTCAACTTATATGTTTTCAGTATATGATCAAAGAGACAACTTTCATACAAGGATGCTTGAACGGGATTTCTAGGGTTTACTAAATTGAGAATGAGTGAATGATAAAATGAATGACAAACAATATTAGAAAGAATTACATAAAAACACACCATGAGACTAACATATCCAAAATTTATACAAAGAAATTACTAACATGTAAGGACTTATAATGCATCATATACTTAGCACAAATGCATACTACTTTTCTAGCATTTTGAAGCATAAATCACATATGCTATAACTCTTAAATAGCAGACTAAGAAATTCCAAAATTCCAAAATCACATAACAAATTTAATTTCCCAACAAACAAAAGAAAATTCTCAAAAATAAAAATAAAAAGAATGAATGAATGAATTATTACCCTAAAGGCAACCAAAATGCCAACAATTTGCAAAAGACATTCCCAAGATAAAATAACAGTGTAAAGTGTGATTGAACAATCCAGTTAATCCGATGGAATGTGTCAAGAAGTTATATACCAAAATAGTATGAATCCCAACACTCAAAGTCTAGTAAGATCCGATGAGTTTCTTAATAGTTGCCTACAATTCAAGGTATTAGGGTTAGTTCCCAACTTGAGCTTCCAATTATTTCCCAATAAACTAAACAAAATAAATCGTGGAGGAAAACACCAAGCAAGGCATACCGAACTAAAAAATGAGTGCAATGGAACAAGAAGGGAAGGAGAAAACTTACCAAAATGAAGAAAAATATGCTCTTTCAATAAAGAGAGCGTAGACCGAAACCCTAACCGTAGAGAAAATGAGTTAGTGGACGCCAAAATCTAATCTTTGCAGCCCATAAATGAAGATTGACGTAGGAATTAGGATTTTTAGGGTTTTAGTAAAGAAAAGGGAGGGTTTCTGAGAGAGAGAATGGTTTAGAATAAGAAGAGGTGTGTTAAATCAGAACTTATAGCCACTTCTATAGACAAATTGGTCGATTGGTTCCAATCGATCGAGATTAAACAGTAGACTGATTCCAACCGATCGAGATTAAACGATCGATCATTTTATGAACCGCACAACTGCTTAGTCTATCTCGCTCTTCTACTTTTTTCAGACTAACCAATGACTGCTTTCGAACCAAATGAATTTTGGTTCATATTATACTGATTTTCCGATTTTTCATCTGAAGCTTCCCCTAAGATATTTGAGTGATTCCCCTATAGTTTGAAGTAATTTTAATTACAAAATTACAAAGTAATAAACCCTAATTGCATTCGAATGTTAATAAATTGTTCCTCGTTAAGGGGTTTTGTGAAAATGTTCGAAAGTTGGTCCTCGGTTCTAACAAATTCAAGAGTAATATCCCCTTCTTGTGCTTGATCTCTAAGGAAATGATGCCTAATCTCTATATGCTTAGTCATAGAGTGTTGCACGGGTTTGATATGCTAATGGCACTTGTGTTGTCACATTTTGTAAAACCCCAAAATTTAAAATTTTCTAAAAGTATAAAAAAAAATTAAATTAAATAATAAATTGTCGGTAAATGGCTCAGTAGTTTAGAAAATTTCCTAGAACTCTGATGATTTAAACGGATCGCGCCGCTGGAGTCCGTCTCATTTAAAACGAAAGAACTCATGCGTTTCACAATTCCTGCATTTTTAATTCTTGCGACTTTGAAGCATAGGTATCTAGTAATCCCAGAACGAGATTTTCTTAAAAAACTTTAGAGATAGAAACGATTTGAGTTAAGTTCAATTAAAATGAATTGAACTGAAGAAAATAAATTGTTTCGTGACATAAACGAACCTGCAGGGTCATGGACGTGTGGGAGCTTTGGCCGGACCATTCAACTTAAACTTAAAAGGGAAAAGATGAGATTTTTTTTCTCCCATTTTTGGCAAATTCCGGCAATGGCTAGAGAAGTGAGTTAGAGAGAGAAATGAGAAATCATCTTTCTATTATCACAGACGGTGACGGAAACATGCCGCCACTTAAAGTTCATCTACTCGACAGGGCTACGCTGCGGGTACTGATAACATGCGCTTCCACCAAAGATTTCGGTTCTATAAGAAATCTAGCTGAGAGAAGCCTACCTTCTCTCAAGATTTACGGCGTATTGGTGGCCTTGGCTCGTCTGCCAAGACTTAAAGTCGGAGTACCCATCGAGGGCAACACGTGGACACCGAAATCAAGAATTTTCGTCGAAGATTCGAGCGAAAGTTTGGGAAGGCCGTGGGTCTTGGGTCTTCGGGACTCCAAAAAGTTTCGTCTTCGCTCCAAGAGGTAGGGAACCTTCCTACTCGAAGCTTATTTCTTTTAGCTCCAAATACTATTGTTCGTCAGCCCTATATTGCCTGGATTGTGTCTCCCTAACAATAAAAATCGATTTTTGGTTGATTTGGAGTTGTTTTTGTTAAGTTGATTTTCGGGCTGAGTTTGGGACGGGTTTTGTGCCATGTTTATGGCTGAATTATGGACCTAATTGGGACGGGTTTGTTGCCGGATGAAAGGGTTATTTCCAGGATGAGTTTGGGTAGGAAAAATAGCATGTACGGGAGCTTTAAAGGAGCCCCCGAAAAGCATTTTCGTGGGTTTCACGCTGCTGCCCAGTCACTATTCATACCAGCCCAACTCTGGACGTACATAATCCTCTTTGTCCAAGCTCGCTGGGTGTTCTTAAACTCTATGGAAAGCCCTTTGAGTGTAGAATCCATCCATGTATAACTTAATGCAATTTGGACTCATATTTGGTACTAAAATGACAAAAAAAGTAGGCCCCTACTGGTGCGTCGCTACCATCACTCATACGAGGCTCCAACTTTAATGACCAACTTTCGCCCGATCTCCGTTTCAGTATTCTTAGACTCTATGGAAATCCTCTGAGTGTAGAATCCATCCATATATAACTTAATGCAATTTGGACTCATATTCTATCCTAAAATGATGAAAAAGTAGGCCCTTACCGTGCTACCACCTGTTTCTATATGGTTCTAACTTCTGACGCACATAACTTTCTCGTCCGAGTCTGCTTTGGGTGTTCTTAGAATTTCATGGAAATACCTTGAGAGTCTAAAATCCATCCATATATAACAATATAATACAATTTGGACTCACATATTCTAAAACGACGAAAATAAGAGCTTCATCGTGCGAGTCAGTCACTGTTCATACGTGGCCTCCAACTTCGGACGGCCATAATTTTCTCGTCTGAGCTCCGTTTGGGTGTTCTTGGACTCTATGGAAAGATATTGGAGTCTAGAATATGACCATATAATTTTTAATGGAAATTGGTGCTCATATCCTTGTTGAAAAAAATTGATTGTTACAACAAGTGTGCTAATTGTCAAGGTGGATGGAGGAGTTTGTGGTGTGTATATGCCACATGGCAGGTTTTAGGCTATCTTAGGTGTATGATATTCCATGAATTAGCCTAGGAAATGAGGTGTGTCATTACTTGCCTAGGTAGTGACTTGATGAAATGTTAACATGTGTTTGTGTGATTGATTGAAATGACATTTCTCGTTAAGAGGTGTCATGCTCGATGTCAATACGTGCGCTCTAACAATATGCTGGTCTCAGGATGTGTTTTCGTGTGGACATGGCTATTGCATGACATGTTGTAGGCTAGTTTATTACATTATGAGCCATGATGTAGCCTAGGATTTGAGAAATTACTTGTCTAAGAAGGAGAGCCTGGAATATGTTGATGCATGCTTGTTTGATGTGTTGGACATGAATGTGATAAATGTTAGTAGTTGATCGCATGTATATTAACATTTAATGAATGTATGACTTATGTGCATTAGATATGAGTGTCCATGGTACACGGTGTACGGTATAGGGTGTCCATGTAGAGGTCTTTATATATTGGGCATGACTTAGAGTGCAATGGCACAATTGCATTGCACTAGTGCACGGGGACATCGCATGGTGTGGGTGTGAGTGCATAGTCGTTGCCATTCACCATCCTCGTGAACGGGTCAGGACTGCACTTGGATGAAGTCCAATGGAGATCCACGCTTTCATGGTGTTGCACGTGGTTAAGGAAATGAAATGGCTCATCGTATTTACATGCATTAGGGCACCCGTAATGCGAGGAGTGAGTGCATGAGGTGGTTTCTTGAGAGAATTGTTTCGGAGGTTTGACCAACAAAATAGATTATCGGAGTATGTCCACTACACATCGTAGGTTGTCCATATAATGTCAATCGGCCGGAGTACGCCCAATTGATATACACTGAGGGTCGCCCATAAAAGATTATCTGAGTGTGTCCACTATTTATATCTGAGGATTGTCCACGGTAAACACACAAATACCTATGTTTGGAAATGGTTTCATTCATGGAAAAACACATGTTCGAGAGTCGGTGAGGACTTGATACATGGGGCATGATGAGTCGCGCCTCGCTCATGACAAGTAGGATTATGTGCTAGAATGCATGTCCTAGGTTAGTGTGTCGGGTTGTTCGACCATTCATGTGCATTTAGGGGTGAACAAATTGCAGGACTTATTCCACCTACAAATTACCCCCGCTGTGGGACCCCTTTCGTGACAAAAAGACATATGCAAAGTGCATTTGCCTTTAGAGGCCGTGGATTATGAAGCAAGCCGGATTGTGGCCTTGATTCATGTTTTGTATATTATATTAGAACATGTTAGTTTTAATATAATGTTTTGTATTAAGAGTGATGTAATAACTCTTGGTGGCTTCGATGATATAAATTGTATTTATATGGATAAGTGGGCCCTACGTGGCCATTTTTACTCGTATGTGGACCTGGTGTGGTCGTGGTATAATATTGGGACAGGTTGTCATGAAATTACACAAAGCTGTATATCGTGTGTAGCCCCGCACAAAGCGAGACTCTCGCCCCGATTTTGTTAAATCCTGGGTCCTAGTTAAAGGGGACTCAATGGAGTGGTGTCGGGTTACTCGACATCCACAAATTCTCCGCGGGTTGACAGGTTGTCAACGGACCCCCAGGATAGGGGTGTCACACATTTTATGGGAACATGAGAATATGTTAAGCCAAAGTCACTAAGAGTTTGTTTCTTCCAAATTACTTGTGCACATCCTAACCCGACGGCAATATATTTGGCTTCCGCCGTTGACAATGCAACCGAATTTTGTTTCTTGCTATGCCAAGACACAAGTGAGTGGCCTAAAAAGTGGCATGTTCCACTAGTGTTTTTTCTATCAATTTTGCAACCACCAAAGTCCACATCCGAATAGCATATCAATTCAAAAATCACATTTTGGATACCAAAGACCAATATCAATAGTGCTTCTCAAGTACCTAAAATATTCTTTTAACTGCATTCAAGTGAGATTCTTTAGGACATGCTTGAAAGAGCACATAAGCATACACTATTAAAATTCCAAGTTCCATGGGTTATATATTTGGGGAAACTAATTCTTAGGTTAGGGAAATAATGAAACCATATATTAGTAGAAATAAAATTATTGAGAAAGAAAAAAAATTTGTACATGAAGGGGGAAAGTTTAGGTTATATAATTTTAAAGCAACATCTAATATTTCATTTTTAATTAATACTATCTATAAATTTGTATAAATTTTTATAATAAGAAATAAAAAAAGGTCCATATCGCCCGATCCTCTCTTATTCCACTATCGACCCCCTAAAAATCTCATAATTATAATCTCACCTTACTCTGTCCTTTCACTTGCTATCCAAATCCACTCCACTTCTAAAAAAAGCTTATACTTATAACTTCACTATACATGTCACACCACGAGCTTTCAGGACAAAACTAAATGAAATTCAATTCATCATACACTAAATATAAACTATTTAAAATAAATAAACATATTACTTAATTTTAAAAAATTAAAATTTTTTTTGTTATACACTTGCAATATTATTATTTTTTAAATGTTATTTAATATATTCTTCATTTTAATAATTATTATTTGTGAATGTACAAATAAATTGCTTTTAATCCAACTACATATCCATATCCCAAAACTATTAATGTTGAAATCAATTTTTTTCTATAAATTATAGTCATTGAATATAATAAAATATTTTCATCATTATCTATATTCAAGTACCAATATTTTTATCATTGCTCTTATCTCATTTCAATTTTTTTTTGCATATAATATAAAAGCCTTAATTTTTATAATCTATAGAAAAGTTTTTTCCTTTTTAAAATTTTAATAAAAAGTCAAGGTAAATTTTTAACTAATTAGTTTAGTATATATATATATATTACATACATACGTATATATATATATATATATATATATATATATATATATATATATATATATATATATATATATATATATATATATATATATATATATATATATATACACGTGTGTATATGTGTGACTAAATTATTGATGCCAAACTTTCCCTCCATTAAATTTTACATATAGTCAAAGTTCAAATATATTACTCATATATAGCTTTGGTCACGGTTTTACTTAAAACCGTGACCAAAAGTCACTCATTATACGTTTGGTCAAGGTTTTATTTAACAATGTGACCAAAACTTGATAACTTATAGATTTGGTCACGGTCTCATATAAAACTGTGACCAAAAGTCACATTTGCGTAGATTTAGTCACGGATTTCGAAAAAATCGTGACTAAATGATTCGCACCAAAATTTTCCGCCATTTGTTTTTACGTATAGTCAAGGTTTCGAACAATTTTGGAAACATTTTGCATATTTTCTTACAAATCACTTGCTTTCCATCAAAAATCCTACAAAACCAGATTTAGAGGAAATGTTATGAGTTTTAAATGAATATGGATATAAAATGCTCAAAATAGCATGTGAAATGAACTCAAAACATAGATGAGTTTTACACTCATCACTTAGCCATCATGAACTAACCCGTTCATCACCTTTTCCTTAGTGGTGCTAATCGCCAACCAATAATACAATTCAATTCAATTTCCGAAATTTTCATGTTCATTATTGTTTTCCAAACCCCTAAGGTTATGTTTTCTAACCCTAGTATTCCATTTACCATTCTCATGTATATATTTCATACAATTCAAGCACACATCACACATATCAATTCATCAAAATTCACAATGAATGCATGATCTAAACCCATGCCCTATCGAGTCCTAGGTATTCGTGTACCTAAGCTCTGATACCAAGCTAAGACGCCTGGGGGTCCCGTGACAACCCACAACCCGCTGACACTGCTACCTGGATGTCCTATAATGCGTCATTGAGAAGATAAATTCTTCCATATCATCCTGAGATCAAATGGTTCAAATCTACTCATGGATACATTCTACATTCAAATAGCTTTTCAAAGACACCTCACCCGCCCAAATCCGAGTTAAAACGAAGAAGTTATGGCCCTGACAAGTTGGATAAAGTTTTTTGTCACACAGTAGAAAACTATGTCACGACATAGTTTTCTGCTACAACAGAGAAACCAGGTCGCGACATAGTTTTCTGTTGCAACATAGAAAATTATGTTGCGACGTGAATGCTGGAAAAAACCAAAAAAGGCCGAAAATGGATATTTTGGCTTTTTTGGTTTGTTTTCAAGCATATTTCATCCTAGGACTATAAATACTCGTTTTTTAGGTTTTTAGGACAACGGGAAGGTGGGAGAACACCTTTTATGGGGTTTCTCTCTCTAAACTGTCCATTTTTCTTAGTTTTACTGCAGATTTTGATTTTTAATAGTTCTTAGAGTAGTTTTAGAGCAGATTTTTGTTTCTATTAAAGAGATTTCTGTCAGAGTAATGTAGATTCATATTTCTATTACTTTTTAGATTAAAGACAGCTAAAATCTGTAGATTTTTTCTCTCAGCCTGTTTCCTTTGATTTCTTTCTTTCATTTTCTTACTTTTGTTTGATCGGGTGATGATCAATCCAAATGGAACATTAAACACCCAGGTGTGGAGATTAATTGTTGAACATTTAGATTTGCTGTTTTTCAATTATTATTGTGGATTTGAAAACTGAATTTATGGTAATCAACCCATGGGAATCAGCCACTGCCCGGAATGTAAGACACATATCATGGCACCAAAAAAAAAATAGACGATTCTTTACTTTGATTTCGTGGAGGCCCTCTCGAAAGACATAGAGATAGAGATTCCCTAGAGTAAAGAGCAGAACTTGGGGTATGTTAGACTCAAATATTATGGAACTAATGAACTCTAAAAGATTACTTTGATAGATCACTAATTTACTCATGGTGTGAGGATTAATTAGAGGATGTATCAGTTTAATGTTTAGAGGTCTCACCTCAAATTGATAGAATAATCTTGATCTCGTGTTAACAATGATCTAATCAAGGAGATAGAAAATTTTATTAGATTTAAAGGACGATATACGAATTAGATTGGAGAAGGCTTGCATAATCCTGTCTATGGGGCCAAGAATTCTTTAGTCCTAATAAAACGATCAAGTAAGATTTAAAAGAAACAATCATATCTGTTATGCCCATTTACAGCTATTTAGACCCATTTGTCCCGAAATGATTACGCGTGGTTAGATAGTGAAATGTATAGTGTCATGGAGGAATCCAAGGCTATACTACATTGTTCTTGAACAAATTCAGCATTCAACTCACAAATGTTGCGCTTCCAAGGAAATGCAAATTGATTGTTAAATAATTATCCCCATCCCTAGTGTCTCTCTTAATACATTTTAGAATTAATTAGTTGTTAATTTGGTAGCTTTTAGGATTAGTTTTAAATCATTTCAATTAAATTGATTTTATTCCACATCCTATTTGGTCGCCTAAATAGTGAAGAGCCCTTGTAATCTGTGGGTGATCAAATTCCAATTGTAGATAACTTCCAATCCTCGTACTTATTATCCACTTCAGAACCACTTTATCTCCTTCAGATGACCGTGCACCCTACGGAAAGGCCGAGTGTTGCACATTTTCATTTCAATTCTGAAAGTACACTCTAATTCTGTTTAAATCACTGAGTATTTACCACATTCACTCCCTTGTCCATATTTTCATATATGCATCATTTGGTCCCAACAAGTTTTTCGCATCATATAGTGGACTTTAGTTTAGTCCTTGCAACAAGAATCGAAAAATTTGTCAAGTTTTCGACACCGCTTTCCTGGGACTTTAGTTAGTTCCTTTGGCAAATTGCGGCTCTTAAAATTTGGTCAACACTAAGATTGTGGGACTCCTCCTATAGGACATGGACTCTATGGTCAGGACATCTATGACCATAAAGAGAGAGATAGAGACACACTGGGAAAGATTCGAGACATGAAGAAGTATGTTTTGCAAAAGTAGTGGTACGGAGTTAGTCTCTCTTCCAGCTTTGGGAAAGAAGCCAAAGGTTTTTATCGCAGAAGGATTTTTGTGAGTCAGCACCATTAGTGGCCAAGGTCGTGCCGGCTCCCGCTAGGCAGGTGGATGTGCAATTTGTTATTTCTACCATCAGCCTTGCCATATGAGGTGGGATTACCCCCAGAGTCAAGGATCCGTTTCGTGATGCTGCAATACCATTCATCAATGGACAGCGCTGATTACGCTTATCTCCACCCCCAAAGACGTTGGGAGGAACTAATATCGCCCTGGGGGTGGGCTGCATGTGTGCCCATTATGCTAACAGGCCAAAGAGGCCGCAGTGGCGGTCGAGGTCGAGGATGTGGCCTACACTAGGACGCCTGTGGATTTAGGGCGTGTCTACGCCATCATACCACTAACTGAGCCTATAGATCAGTCAGCTATACAGGGTATATTTATGTTATCTCACCTATGGGCTAGAGTATTATTTGATTAAGTAAGGCATCGTGATTCATTCATCATCGCACGGCTATGCAGAATCAGCTAGAGGTCGAGACCTCGAGAAGCCCTATATGTGAGTTATCCCCTAAGGGACTAGGGTGAGTGTTGATCAGATATGTCAGGATTGTGAGTCAGATATCTCAAGGATTCTACTCACTATGGACTTGAGGGTCATGGACATATCGGAGTTTGATGACATCCTTAGGCGGATCAAGGATAAATTTATGTAAACATATCGATCAGGGATCATGTAGGTTACCGCCACACACGATGTTATTTCAGGTTACGTTTGCAGGGAGAAGCATGAGGCTTTACCCTAGACCGTGCACGACTCAAGATGGAGTGGACAATTGATGGGTTGGCTAGCAAGCCTTACCCTAGAGGACGAGGTGAGACCAGACTGATCTACCCCTGTGCAGTCCTTGTTACGAGGATCATTTGAGGGTCGTCCTACAACTCGAGGGACCATCGCCAGACGCTGTTTAGTAAGTGCAAGTTTTGGTTTGATCGAGGAGATTCTTCTATGCAGTGTCACCAAGCTTGGATGTTGACCCCGAGGGAGCAAAGGTGGGCTGGCATTCTAGGAATCAAGAGGAGGCCACTTCCCAACTCCCATTCGAGAAATGGGTCCAGAGAGGGCAGAGATACACATTGTATTGTGACGCCTCGAAGGTCGGACTGGATGCCTCTAATGCAAATCCGAGAGGGTAGCAGCGATTGTCTCGTCGCCGAAGAATCAGAGCATAACCACCCTAATAAACATTATAGAGTCACGCCATAGTCGCCAAGATTTAGCCACTCTACTCATTCATACTCGTGAACACCTCGAGATGTTTCACTACAAAAGTCCTAAGTATATCCTGCTACAGCCAGGACTTCACAGGCGGGTTTTATATGAGACCATGTCGATCACTGATTTGGTCGGATAAGAGGTAGGAGAGAGCCCATCACTGGGGCCCAGATTCGGACATTGTATGCACTCTGAGAAGCGAGTTTGATAAGGCAATTGTCTCTCATTGCCTGGGAGTCGGTAGAAGAGCTACGTTGATGTTTACATCAAACTTAGAGTTCGAGGTAAGGATCACGCCTCTTGAAGGTGATGCCTTAATAAACGAAATGCCACAGTGCCTCAAGAAGCTTTTCTAGGAAAGCTTTCACGAGGTACACGTAACCTTAGAGATACTCGAGAGGCTGGTGCATTACAGACGGCCAATTCTACTCACCAACTTTATCCAAAGGTTCATGAGGTGTCCCATGTCCCATGTTCGAAGTATACCTGCATCCAACTCATGTAGTGGATTGGGGAGAGATTACTATTGACACATATGAGACCTTCAAGGAGAGACCAAACAGACATCATGGATACTTGATTGGGGGGTTTTACGACGCAAAGACGCGAGGCTATAAAGTGTCAGGCAATACCGTGGAGTGGAGGAGGCAATGTAGGAGTGCGAGGACACGATGTGGGCCACTTATCCCTTTTTGTTTAGGTATGAAGGTACGCAGCTTAATAAGCTAAGAATTAAACGATCACTACATGCATGAGAGTGCACATCAGACATGCATTCCTGAGCGATGTGAATGCTGTGGAATTTCGATCAAATTCTTTTGGCTGGGAAGAAAACCCGAGAGAAAATTCAATTTTCCTCGAGAAAGCAGAACTGCATTTCAAAGGAAAATATGAAATTTTCTAGATCTCTGATGATGAAACCGACTTCACCTTTCGAACGCCCCAGAATCCACGCAACACGCTGAATCTCAGTTTAGTTCTTAGACAAACTGCACTTCACGTCGCGATAAGCACCGAGTGTGCAGAGACACTTGGCACGTGATATGGTTCACACAGCTACCGTGTCAAGTGCGGTAAGTCAAACAAAAGGCTCAAGTGGGGCCTATAAGAGGCATGTGGCAACACATGATTGGAGAGAAATCCAAGGTATGGATAAGGTGATAAGCAGAATCCATGGGTACCAATGGTATCGACATGTGGCAAAAAGTACTTCCAAACTTAACCATCTCTTTACCAACCTGATGGAAGGGAGGGAGGAGAAAGAGAAGTGATAAGCTAGAGAGGTGTCTACCTCTCTCTAGGTTTTTCTAGCGATTGACCGTGGTTCTCACGGTAGCAAAGTTAAGAAAAGTGCTTCCCTTCGCAAAGGGTTTCAAGGAGACTGAAACTAAGTGAGTTTCGATAAACTCCAAGAGGCAGGTGTGTCTTCTACTTTGGTTATTTTCTAACTTGTCAGTCAGAGTTACGTTTACTCCTGTAATGCTCATTGCATTAAACCACGGAAACTCCGCCTCTAGTTTGATCTACGATTAGCCTAATATGTGGACTGCTTTCAAGGGAAATGGTCGGGTGTCCTTCGGCAATTGCAGCCACATCGTTGAACTTGATGTTAGGCTTTGAATAACTCAAATCAGACTCTCTATAGCCCAGCCATGGTCCGTTTACTCAATGCCTATGGAAAAAGATATGTATTGGTCGAAATGACCTGGCCAAAAATGGCTCAGCCAGAGTTAAATGATCAGAGTCAACCACTGGGGATTGAATAGTTGTGGATCAACCTGCCAGATTAATTGACTAAGATCAACCCGACTAGGAGTCACCGGCCAGTGAGTCACCAAATTAGGAGTCACCGGCCTCTGAGTCACTCTGGCCAGAGGTCACCATTAGTGGATCACCGGCTAGGTAGCCGACTAGGGTCATGTGAGGCCTCCAACTCTCGACGCCATCAACTTCTTCGCCCGAACTCGTTTCGTGTTCGACTCTATGGAAAGCTCATCGAGTCAAGATTCCAGCCATGTGCCTGTGGAGGATAGTGGGGGATCCTAAATTTTCTGAATTCTATGTTTTTCACCAAGTGTGTAGTTTGCTTAGTTGTGTCGATGTGAATAACCGAGTTTTGACATGACCATTGCATGGCATGTTGTAGGCTATTGTATTAGGTAGGAATTTCCATGAGTTAGCCCAAGGAAGGATGTATGACATCATTTGTTTAGTCATGGATTGATGGATGGTTATATGCTTGCGATATATGTTTGCATGGTAGTTGATATGAAATACAACCGATGAGAATGATTCATGTAGTGTGCATCATACATGTAACATGAGAAATTGCAGTGATATTAGCATCAGATATGCATGATTGTCAACAGTCATAGTGCATAAAATGGTTAATTCACCATTCTTTGTGAATGTGTGGTGAGCTCAAAACGGACAACGTCCAATTGAGACTCACGGTGGTATACAATGAAAGAAATGAAAATAAATATACATGTGTCATGGAAGTACGGGTAGATCCTCATGATCACCGACGCCTGAAAGCTCGCCAAAATGTCGCGGTAAAGGTCTGGCTGACCTACAAACCCGAAAAATCCACGCCTACAAATGCATAAATACAATGATTTGATCAAATCAAATGAACATTGGGGGTTTGTCTAATGGATTATAAGTTTTTTTTTAAACAAAAAGCTTTTGTTTTGGAAAGGAAAAAAAAGGTCATTGGGTGAAATACAATGACAGGTTTTCACATTTGGCATTTACATGTGTGAGGGAGTCAATAAGGACTCGGGACATGGGATAGGGTGAGTCACATTCTCATCCATGACATGTAGACATTCGAGTAGGAATGTGCATATTTTTACTTGAATGTGTGTTGATTTGATCACTGCATGAGCACTTAGGTGGAGAGTAACCCTCGTAGGAAATTATCACTACTAGGCTTTCCTCACCTCGTCGTGGAATCCCCTTTTTAGGTATAGGTCCAATACAGGCGACTGACCCACATATGGGATGAGAGCTGGACACGGCTTTGTTTTGTTTTGTTTTGTCTTGTATTATATTAGAACATAATCAAAATATGTACACGTTTTTGGTATAAAAAGGGACTGTGATTATAGTCTATCATATATTTTTTTATATTGTGAATTAAATATGCAGGAATGAGTCTCTGTTATAGCGAGACATGTGGAGCTGGATATCGGGGCACCAAGTATCCATGTGTTTCACGAGTCATTTATCATTAACCTGACCTCCCAGATTCGTGGGGCACTAAATGACTCTATACAAGTCTTACAAAAGAAAATTGTAAAAATAAAACTACCAAGTTTACACGGACTAAAGACGTGATCCATTTGTTAGGAATTAATAAAAAATCTTAACCAAGTCATACAAATCAGGACATTATTAACGGAAGCAACCATTAAGATGGCCAAGTCATATTGACTTTAGTCACCAAGTAAATAATAAATCTAACATTCTTCTCATAACTAACTACCTTCTGCAAAATTTTGTAGTTTCCAAATCTAATTTGAGTTCTAGATGGGAGGGATTTGTGGTCCAACCCGGCAAAGACGTGGGTTTGCTTATATCACTCCGATGGATAATAAGTCTCGACTCTCGAGCCGGATCCTCGATTTTCTGATAACCCAACGTTGCTTCTACAACGCCAACCCCCCTCCTTCCTTCATGGAAGCTACCATCTTCATCCTTTTCCAGGATAATCACTTTATGATTTTATTTTCGTCTTTATTTCACCTTAATGTAATAGCGAAATCGACCTTTGAACATTCAAACTCCGGATAGATGATTTGAGTTCCAGTTTCAAAAAGTAAAGTAATGCTGTTGATATTTATTGAATCGTTTCTCACTGCTTTCACATTTTCTTCATTGATCATAAGATAGATATATTTTATTTTGAACAGTAATTAAATGGATAAAGGTGAAAAGATGATATAATCCTTATCCCAGATGGACCGTACACCAAAATAATTGCCATAGTTATATGCTTGGCAAATTACGTGAGCATCTGAAAGACATAAAAACTTCGGCATTACGTCTCAAACTTTTAGATTTTTATATTTTTTTTATTGCGATGTCTTAATTTTTATTTTGTTTAATTAAGTGTCTCAACTTTTCAATTTTTTTTAGTTTGGTGTCTAACTTTTATTTTAATGTCTAACTTTTATTTTTTGTTCAATCAAGTGTTTCGATATTGAATCAATAAAATGACACAGCGTATAATGCGATTGATCATCACACGATTGATCAACAAGAATAACATGTCTCAATCCAAAGAACAAAAATAAGCAAAATCTTTGATTTTTCTGATAAATTGATAAAAGTGATAAAAATTCCTAAAACAAACCCTAAAATATCTATTTATACCTTA
Organism: Tetrastigma voinierianum; assembly: GCA_016808115.1. Taxonomy (NCBI): domain Eukaryota; kingdom Viridiplantae; phylum Streptophyta; class Magnoliopsida; order Vitales; family Vitaceae; genus Tetrastigma; species Tetrastigma voinierianum. Next base: position 38,286 of record JAEQBH010006586.1, on the reverse strand, counting down.
CACATAATTTGGGTATAATAGGAAATAAAATAATATCCTAAAATAGTAATAGAAAAGAAAAATAATACTCCCAAAACAATAATGGAAAATAAAAATAATATCCCAAAAAATAAAGATAATATTTCAAAACAACCAAATAAGAATTTTGGTTGATTTGATCTAATGTCCTGCGTTAGTCACCTCCACTTGCGAAAAACTCATTCTCGAGTTACTTTTTGGATATCCAAGATTCATATCTGATTAGAATAAAGTAAGATCAACAACGTTGAAGGTCTTTGAAATTTCCATCAAACTTGGCAAGTCAACCACATAAGTATTTAAGATCTTTTAAATAATTTGGTATATTTTATATTTTCTGTGAAGCTTGTTATGACTAATTTTACTCGAGCCTTACTAATGAAAAAAAAAAAAAACCATCACCTCATCACCAACATCAAACGACTTTGAATCATGTGACATGTTTGTCCATTTCTTCATCTTGTACTTGCATTAGCCTTCTCTAACTTGTTCTTGACACCTGCTTGCACCTCTTGAATTTGCTTTGCCAAATCACCAACCGCCACACTAAGAACATGGACCTTTGGAAGCTTTGGGACACTTCATGTATACAATGGAAATGGGGATCTACTTGTCACACTATGAACAATGTTGCTATAGGCAAACTCCTCTTGTGTTATGGAAAAATCTCATTGCTTGCCTGGTCATGCAAATATCGGTAAGATTACCTAAAGTCCTGTATTAACAACCTATGTCTTCCCCATATGTCTTTGATGTGTTGTAATCAAGTAAAGTTCAGTAATGACGAGTTAAATAAATTCTCCTAAGAGCTTCATCCAAAAGGGACTAAAGAACTAGTGTCACAAACTGGGATGTAATAGTATTTGTCACTTCCATGCAATCTCACAACCTCCTTAAAGAACAGTTTGGTCAGAGGAAGATGAATCCAGCCTTCTTTACATGGAAAGAAATGCTTTAGAAAATCACAACTACAACAAACACAAAAATCCATACCCTACTGAGTTTGCTAGAAACTCAACACAAAGTCCATAGAAATATCCTCCCATATAGCATCGTGACCCGGTAATGGCAAGTATAACCCCGTGTTTTGAGTCTAACCTTAGCTCCTTTGACATATATAGCACCTCGACAATAATATTAGTCACATCCCTTCTCAATCTAGGCAATTAGTACATATCCTTCAAAAAATTCAATGGTTTTATCTCTTCCAACATGACCCGCTAAACAACCACCATGCAAGTCTCTAATGACCTTCCACAGATATGCAAGGAAGACATAGTTGTCTACTCTTCATGAGAAACCCATCATGTATATAAAAATCACTCACAAGGTCATTTAAGCACAAGCAGCCCAAACCTTTTTAAGTCATCATCGTCACAAACAATTGCAAATGTCTCAAACCCACTAATATCTCCAAACTCGTTCCTACTAAAGCCACTGCCTACTTAATGCATTCACACTCTATTTTGTTGTCCCTGCTTATGGACAAGCTTATAAGGGAATTTCTCCATGTATGGTCACCACCTAGCATGTATATATTTTCTAATTTTCTCTTATGTGTAATTTAAGTATTTCAAAGTTCGTGATCGCAGTAAGACCCGAGAAAATCCAAATTTTCTAAAAAATGGCAAAATCGTAATTTCGTAAAACTGAATTTTTAGTAGATCTTCGGATGATGAAACGACTTTACCATAATCGTCATAAATCTGTAATACCACGTCGAATTTCATCGACTCGAGACAATAAATTTTGCATACGAGGCACCGAGTATCGTGCCAGAAAACGATAATGCGGATGTGACAAAAGTCACCTACTACATGTACTCATGTGACACATGTTGCATGAGTAGAGAGATGATGGAAATGGACGGCCTAGATAGTGCCAAGTGTCAAAATCCAAGAGAAATTCGATTAATGCAGAATTATAAATTGTTAATGAGAAAAAGACAAAAGTTGAACAGTGTTGTCTTCCAAAAGACTAAAACAAGAGTGGCTAAATGTGTGATGCAGTGGGCTGGATTTTCGCTTGCAGAGAGAGGGAGTACTTCTCTCTAGGTTTCCGCCGACCAGACCGCTTCGCTGGACGAGCAAGAAGAAAAGCTGCTTTGACGCGACGAGGACTACGCGTAGCACCGATTCGTGGAGTTCCAAATAACTCCAAGAGGTGTAGGATCTTTTCCTACTTGTGTTAATCTTTGTCTAAGAGCCATGTAAATGGTTATGAATGTTCTGAGGCTTTGCTTTTTAGTCAGAATCTTGGCCTCAAAAGCTTTGAACCGAGTGGAGAAAATTCCTATTTGTGTGGCTATGAACAGTGTCACCCCCGAGGGTTTCACTGCTTCATAATGAATAGTAACATGAATATTTCGTGAATTTTTATGATGTTGAGTGATTCAAAATGAATTGCTCTAGTTTACACTAGGCCCATGTGAGCTAATTTTGGTGTTATTTATGTGAATTTAATAACATGATTTATATGGATTAATTATGTTAATATATATACATGTGAATATATTAGCATAAGTTTGTTGGAATTAGCATCATGCATTTCATATGCACTGGGGCACCCTGTAATATTGTTATGGAGTGCACGATACATGAAATGAAACAAAAATGAAAATGTTTGTGAAAGGAATTTCAATGGATGATTTTCCGGAGAATTGTGTTGGGAGATGGTCCAACAATTACACGTTGGAGGAGCCCATGAATTGTTTCAGAAGGTTCTCCAACACATTCGCCTCGGAGGGTAGTCCAATATTTTATTGAAATCCTGTAGTGTGTTTTCAAGAACAAAGAGTTTTTGTTTTGAAAACTCCATTATTTTACCTATTCTGGCTAGGCATACGTGAGAGAGTTTGAGGACTCAGACATGGGTTGGCCATGTAGACATTCCGAGTAGGTTCCTCTATGAAATTGCTTGAATGTGGTTGTTCTCTCATGTATGCACTTAGCGGGAGCACCTATGTAGAAATTATCTCTATCAGGGCTTTGTCACTTTGTCGAGGGATCACTACTGCATAGGGTATGAGGAAGGCGCTCGCTAGAGGCCGCATTTTTAGAAGAGCGATTGTGGTTGGTAATGCTTTGTATAACAACATGTATTAAAATTGTAAAATTTGATATATGTTTGGAAAGAGTGATTTATTAACTCTTGAAACTATTGTATATAGTTGATACTTGTGAGTATTGGATGCAGCAGGCCTGGCGCCATTATTTTACTCGTATCTGACCGTGGTGGTCATTGTTGATTATCTTAGGGATGTGTTTTGTACTTGGGGGTGTGAGCTCCCCATACAAAGCGAGACTCACCCGATTTTCGTGGAGCGAAGGTTACCCGACATCCACGCAGTATTCGGGTTGAAGGCCCTCAACTGACCCTGCCTTAGGGCTACAATCAAGATAAAGAATGAAATCCTTGGCTATGAGATAATGCTCCTAAGTTTTCAAAGCCCTCATAACAGCATAAAATTATTTGTCATAAGTAGCCTATTTATGCCTTGCTTTTCACATAATTTTTCAATAAAGAAACCTATCGGCCTCTTCTCTTGGGATAAAACAACCCCTATAATTAATTCCATCAAAGATCACACCTACCTCAAATAACTTCTCAAAACTGCAATGTCAAGACATGTGTCAGGTCAATTTCTTTAGTCAAAGCAAAACTACTCTCTTGCTCTCGCCCCAACGGAACCCCCTCTTCAAACACTCAAGAATAGGTGCTACAAATGCCACCTAAATGTTTAATGAACCTCCGAATGAAAGGTCGTTGCACCCATGGAGCTCCTTACATCACTCGCATTCTTCGGGGGTAGTACTGGCTCCTTAATAGCTTTCACTTCCTTTCCTCATCTACTTAATTCTCTACTACTAACCACATAGCCAAGAAATAGCAAACTATTTGTCATAAAAACACAATTTTTTTTTTCAAATTTGCATATAATTTATTTTCCTTCAACACCTTAGACACTTCCCTAAGGTGTCCAACATGCTCCTCCTTTGACTTACTATGAATCAAAATATCATCAAAATAAACAACTACACATTTTCCCAATAAAGGTTGTAGTACCCGATTTATAATCTGCATAAAAGTACTAGGAGCATTTGTTAGCCCAAAAGGCACGACTAATCATTCGTACAGCCCATCCCTTGTCTTGAATGTTGTCTTCCACTCATCACCTGGACGGATTTCGGTCTAAGGATAGTCACTCCTCAAGTCAATCTTGCTAAACAAAATTGCTCCGCTCAACTGATCAAGCACATCATCCAACCTTGGAATAGGAAATCTATATCCAATGGTGATTTTGTTGATTGCCCTACTGTCAACACACATCCGCCAACTCTCATATTTCTTAAGCATTAACAAAGCTGGAACCGCACATGGGCTCATGCTAGCCCGACATGCCCCTTTGCTTAGCAACTCTTCTACCTTCTTCCTTAAGATTTCATTCTTAGAATAATTCTCCTATAATGAGGCAACCTGAAGAGAAGTACCTAGAATAAACCCATATGGTGTTGTGTGTTATGTGTACAATTTTTAATTTTCCAACAAAAAAAATAAAAGAAAGAAGAGGGACTGTTTTGCAATTTTTAAAAGATAGAATGAGCTAAACTTCAATTTTTAAAAGACAAAGGGGCTTTGGGGAAAATGTGGAATTTGTCTTAGTATAAAAGGGCTTTCCAACTCATATGACCCATTTTTCATTTCATTTTTTTCTATAGAGAGAGAGAAAGAGAGGAGCCAGGGTTTCAAAAGGGAGGAGATTTCAAGCCTCAAGAACTTCAATCTCAAGTAAGTATTTATTTTCCCTTTCTGATTTTGAGAAGCAGGCTTTTAAAAAGTTCAGATTTGAAAGCTAGGCTTTCTAAAGCTTCAAATTTGAAATTTATAAATGATTGGAATGCATGTATAAGAATCTTTGTTTCTAAGTTTGATGTTTGATATATTTGCAATTGCTCACTTTGAATCTTAGATTTGAAAACTTATGGTTTTCTAAACCTTCAAATTTGAAACTCCTTGAAATGATCGAAATTTGCTAGAAGAAAGAATCTTAGTTGGGTGGTTTGATGTTTGAAATATTCAAAATTTTTCGCACTCTTGGAATCTTAGATTAAAAACTTAGGGTTTCCTAAACTTTCAAAATATGAAACCTTATAAACGTGAAGAAATATACACTACAAAAAGAATGTTTTTAGGTGACGTAATATTTAGTCCTAAATCACAAAATACCATCACTAAATATGTTTTTTTGTCACGGCCATCGTAAACCGTCACCCAAAGTATTGATGGGGAATTCTAGTCACGGTTTGTGTACATATTTTAATTATGTTCTAATATAATACAAAACAAAACAAAGCCGTGTCCTACCTCATCCCATGTCGCCCCATATGTCACCAACAGATCGGACTCAGACCAGCGGGGGATCCCATGACTCCGCAGCAAAGCTCGCGAAGGATAATCTCCTATAAGGGTTACTCCCCACCTAAGTGCTCATGCACGATCAAAGCAACACACATTCAAGTAAAATATGCACATTCCTACCAATGTCTACATGCTATCGATGAGAACGCGATCACCCTATCCCACGTCCCGACTCCTCACCGACTCCCTCACACATGCAAAATGCCAACAAAACTGGTCATTGGTGTTTCACCAATGACCCTTTTTTTTTTTTCCTTTCCAAAACAAAAGCTTTTTGTTTTAAAAAAAACTTATAATCCATTGGACAAACCCCCAATACTCATTTGATTTGATCAAATCTCATGTGTTTATGCATTTGTGAGCCACAGATTTTCAAGTTTACACTGCAGGATGCTGCGTACCTGATAGGGATCAAATGATATATGCAAATTTATGACACTACTACCAAAGGACTATTATCTAATCCCTGTGCAAATAAATGCCAACATTATGAGACTCATTTTTCATATAAAAAGGAAAAGATGGAATTGTTTTCTTGTAAGATGACCCATTTAAAATTCCAGGCCTGCGGGTCTCAATCACATGCTTACGTCGCATAAGCACAAAAGTAACATTTAAAGTCCAAACATCGCTCCTATGACGTATGATAAATCAAAGACTAATTACCCTAACTACTTAAGATCATTAATATTCAACTACACCGATATGATGATAAGAGGACTTAAAAGAGTCCTAGACTGAAATCTTAAATGATACAAGCTGAAGTTTAACAAAATTAGTTTTGGATTCAATTTGAGCGACAAATCGATATGGATCAATTATAATTATCAATTTATGCATCATTTCAATTTATACTAAATCCATCAATTAGAAAACTGAGTTTCTGTCAAAGATGCAAGGTAGCATGGTTTGATTTCCCTTAAATACTTTTCTAATCGATTAAAGGTTCATATTCATTCTGTAAAGATATTAGACTTAACTAGCTACTTGTAATATATAACCTCTTTCAATAACAAGTATTTTCCTTTCCAAGATTTATATCGTGATCTTAGGATTAAAGAATTCTCGCCTCTATAGACATGATCTTGCAAGCCTTCTCCAATTTGATCACACCTCATCCTACACTTCGATGTAAATCTTCATTTCCTTTATTGGGGATCTCAAACAAATAATTTTGGGATTTAATCAATTCATCGAAAGAGGGATATGACGCCTAAATTTGAGGGGTCCCGTTGACAACCCATCAACCTACGGAATTCCTATGGATTTCGAGTGACCCGATACCACCCAGTCCCATTTATCGAGATCCATATTTTAAAAAAAATCAGGCAGAGTATACTTTGTTCGGGGAGCTCTACCCAACATACAACCTGTATAACAGTATAATCTTAACTCATCCAGGGTCTCAACATAAGTAATATTTACCCCACACAGGGTTTATCTGTCCATACCCCCAATATACATCCTTTTACCGGGACCCATTCATTTACATTTAAATCTAAAATATGAAAATAAAACGTTTAATTACAGTCTATAAGAGTTCGATCCCACTCTTACTCCATTTGGCATACCCGACTATTTATATTAATAGTCCAAAAGAATTTAATTACAATTTTTGTTACAAAATACTTTATAAAAGTATTATCAAGGCCACATGTCGTACCTTTCTTCACAATCACGGCCTCATCAAGTACTGGCTTTCGTGACACCCCGTGACCTCGAAAAGGGTCCCACAATCCGGTGAGCAATGCCCAAAAGAGAAAATTTCCTATAACATACTTCCCGCCTAAATGCACATGAAATGTGTACATAAAAACATCAAAACCATATTCCATATAAATAATGTAATCCTATATGGAATGTTCGTCACGATGAGATGAGACTCTATGCCCACAACCCAGTCCCAACCGACTCCTCACACCTAATTTTGTGAATTTATCAATCCCGTATTTATTCAAGGCGACCTGGTCTTACCGCGAGTTTCGTAACGCCTTCTCCGACACTTTCTCAAACTTTCATCGCTAGATCCATATGTTTGACCAAGAATAAAATTAGGTCTTTCACCTGGGGGATGGATCATCTCTATATTGCTTCACCTAAACACACTAAATTTATTATTATTATTATTTTATACAACCGTGTGTTCTGAATTTCGACGTTGTCCGATTCAGTTCTAACTCATTCACCAAGAATGGTGAATAACAATACCATGCACCCACACCTAACTCAACACGATGTGACCGTGCATATGAAATGCAATCATGTCTTTTCATGTTATGTCAGCGTCATACATGCATAATAAGAGATACATGCAACATTTATAAATCTCTGACAATTATATTTCTCACATAATTATTTATCATAATTTCCATGTTAATACGCTACAAGTAAATATTAACATGATTTTTACACACAACATTATGTTATTTATTTTCCAATAATAATACACAAATACCCCAAATCCAACCCATAAATAGCACCTCTGTCCTTCACGCTCACACCGAATTACTATGATACCAAAAGACACCATAAACCCCGAAGATATCAGTCCCGAGATCAAAACCAAACCTCAACATAGTTCGAGATCATCAAAATACCTGAAATTCACCGACTGCTTGAAAACAATCCTAAAATTTAGTTCGACTATCCAAAATACCTGGAATTCAACTCCGACTGACCGAAAATACCCCAAAATTTCCTAAAAATTTCTACACTTAGTCCCAAAAATTTAGGACTGAAATTTACGGCCTCTCACAGCCTTTAAAAAAACCCCAAGCCATTACATGGTTTTTAGGCTAAAAATAACCTAAGTAGGAAAATTCCCTACCTCGTGGAGTTTGATGATACTCCAAGATTTTGGTACTCACGCGTAGCTCTCGATGCGTGACCGATTTCACTAAGCTCGACGAAACCTACTATCCGATTTCCAGAGATCTTAGAGGATAAGTGGAAAAGAAAAAAATTTCTCTCTCTTTCCTCTCGCTATCCCTCCTCCAATATCCTTCCTTTTCAAAATGAGCCCCTCGCTCGACTTTCTCTTCTCTCTTTGCTTCTTTTTATATTTTTCTTTCTTTTCTTTTTATTTTTTTATTTTTTTAATTTTGGACACACTACAGCCATGTGTCCATCACTCATTCTGATATGTTTTTGCCTCAAAACACTTATTTTTTTCTGGGCTCAATTTATTTTAACCGAACTTAGCTCAAGCCATTCGACTTCCAGATTCGTAAAAATCTTTGCCTTGTACTATTAGTGACTTATCACCTAGAAAATCGTAAAATATGTTCTCGCTGACTGGCTCTAGAATTTGATGAAATTTTTCTAGTCAACAAATTCTCAATGGCGCGAATTTAATCTGCCAGAATGCTTTGTCATCATCCGAGATCTAGAGAATTTTCTAGGCTTCCCTGAACCATTCTGGCAATTATTATTTTTTCCATTTGTCCTGAAAATTACTAATTTTCCCGGGTTTTACATTCTTCCCCCCTTAACAGAATTTCGTCCTCGAAATTCATACATACTAGCACACACAAGCACATGCATATGCAATAGTCACTCTAGTTCCAATATTAGACTTCTAATATTAAACAACGCATCTTCATCTTCAAATAGGAAAGGATAGGTGACTCGCATCGTGTCCTCGCATTCCCAAGTTGTCTTCCACTTTCGGTGTTGCCACAACACTTCACTAGCCTCACGGCCCGCGCCGCAAACCTAATCCCGGGCTTATCCAAGATACGCTAGTCCCTCCTCGAAGGTCCCATCCGTATAAAAAATAATCCCTCCCCAATCCACTACATGAGCTAGATCTAGAGTATATTTCCAGAGCATGGAAACGTGGAACACGTCATGGACACCTGATAAACTCAGTGGTAGCGCTAATCGATATACAATTGTGCCCACCCTCTCGAGTACCTCGAAGGGCCTATTATACCGCGCTACTCTCCTTCGCTTTTACCAAATCGAATTAATTCCTCAGCATCACCTTCAAGAAGACATGATCACCCACCTCAAACTCTAGAGGTCGACGTCGTCTGTCGGCGTAGCTCTTCTACCAGATCTGAGCTATAAGAAGATGCTTTTGTATCAAACCCACCTTCTCCAAGGTGTCTCTAATCAGATCCAGACCAGTGGTGGAACTCTCTCCCACCTTTGTCCAACAAATCGGGGATCAGCATGGCCTCCCATATAAAGCATCATAGGGTGCCATCTGTATACTACATTAAATCAAGTGTTGTAGGAGAATTTTACTAAGGGTAAGTGTCTTCTCAAATTTACCTTAAGGTTCAGAACATACTGCATCATGTCCTCTAAAACCTCGTATGGTCTTCTTCGATCGATCATCTAGCTCGTGGATAAAAACAAAGGCTCATCATCCATCAGATCCCTACGGCCTTCCGGAAACTCCTTCCAAAAGTGTTGAAATCCGGGATCCCTATCCAATACGACAGAGACCTGGCACTCCATGTAACCCGAATAAATCTCACAAATATACAACCTAAGAGAATCTCCAAAGGTGAAGGTCATCCGCATCGCAAAGTAGCGCCCACTTAAATGAAATATGCCGACTTAGTGAGCGGGTCCACCATAACCCATACAAGCATCACGCCCCCAGCGTCCAGCGGCAAGGGCCATAAAAATCCATCGTGATATGCTCCCACTTCCACTCTACTACCTCTAAAGGCTTCTGAGAAATTTACTGGGCTTTTCCGATGCTCGCTTTATCACGACGTGAGACAATCAAGAACAAAATCCCCAACGTGTCTCCTTCATTCGTCTAAAGAATATCGCAACGAAGATCACTGCATACCGCGCCACCTAGATGCACAACAAATCGAGAGCAATGGAACTCCCGTGGGGATCTTTATCTCGACGGCCACCGGGACCATGACATGTCCCCATAATGAAGAATACCATTCATAAGGACGGGCCCAAACTTACCACCCGTGACCGACTGCACTCGATCCCCGGGATGGACAACATTCAAGATCCCAATTCTAGGACTCAATCAGCCTACCCGCAGTAGGCGTAGTCCCCAACCCCAACATGCCCTAAGTCCGATCACTATACTACAGCCTTTCAAACTGTCCCATGGGCCTTCGAGCATCCCGTCATTCCTGAAACTACACTCAACAAGATTCCCCCGTGACTTCCAACTGAGTGCATTAGCCACTACATTTGCCTTACCAAGATGGTAATGCAAAGTGAAATCATAGTCCTCCAGATACTCCATCCATCTACGCTGCCTCATGTTGAGGTCCCGATGTGTGAAAATATACTTCAAACTCTTGTGGTCTGAAAATACTTCAACCGTCACTCATACAAGAAGTGGGCGCCCCAAATCTTTAAGGCAGCATGCGCCGGCCGCTAGCCGCTGGAACCATAAGTCGTAACCCTCTGATCGCATCAAGACACATCCTACCCATCCTTAGAGGTATCACAAGCATACCGTGGTACTGGGTCCCTATTCCAGGACTATCAGAATAGGAGCTATAGTAAGCCTCCTTTTCAATTCCTGTAATGCCTTCTCGCACAGGTCATTCCTCTCGAATTTTGACCTATTTCCTAGTAAAATAACCGAGCGCCATGCGGTGCTTCGATCTAATAAAACACTCATCCAATACTCTTGCAAATTGACCTTGAGTTCCTAATCAATCCATTGCCATCCATGAGGAGTCATAGAAATAGCGACGTACTGTGGTGTAACTCAACACATAAGTCTACATCCTGCAGGTAACCTATAGCTTATCCAAAAACATCCTCATACTCGTGAAACCACCCGAGGTAGACTCAAACCTATCTCCTCATCCTTCATAAGGCTTCGCTAGCCAACCCATCAACCTGCCCACTCCATTCGGAGTCAGGCACTGGCCCGGTGTAAAGCATCATGCTTCCCTCCTCAAACGTAACACACAATATCATAGCGTAGTGGTAACCCACTCACGATCACAATCAATGACGACCCATGGGGTCACAACTAGTCCATCCTAAGGATGACATCGAATCCTCGATATGTCCATGACCTCGTGTCCACAAAGTGAGTAGAATCCTGAAATCTGAAATTCACAATCTCGACATATCTCGACGACACTTCCTAGTTCCTATGGGAGAATTCACATACAACGGATTTTCCAAGGTTTCAACCTCTAAGCCCAAACTTTTCTCACATTATGCATCAATAAACATAAATATGATGCACCCAAATTTAAATAACAATCGAGAGACGAACGACTGTGATAATCGACCGATCTACAAGCTCAATCTACAGACCACATCGTGACACGCCCGGGTCCTCTCAAGGCCCACTGAGAAGTCTCGCCCCGACCCAACCTACACCTGGGCCTCTCAGCCTATCTATGTAGTCGGCTGCGCCCTATGAAGCACCCCCTCGAGATCGATACTCCATCCGCCGCCATTCGTGAGAAGAAACAAACTGCGGTCCGCATGTCCCACTAATGACTAGACTACGTTGTCCCATAACCCCGGATTCGCCTCGTGGATAATCCCGCCCATATGCCTGTGCTGATAGCAAATGGTAGCATGTCATCCGCCCCATCTAGCTTAGCCCCACCCACTGCACTTCCGATAAAGAGCGGTCCCGTCCCGAATCCATACGGCGTGTCTCCCTGCTTCCCTAGAGCTACAGAAGAAGATTGTTTCTCCTTCCTCCTAGCACTAGCGCCCATATCCTTTTTGACTAGTTGGAAATAATAACCCGCCACCTTCAGGTCTCCTCCTCCCTTGAGGGCCGGAGGATCATATGCCTCGTTTTTTTAGGTTACTTGAACCCCACTTGGTTCCCACTCCGCACTACCAGGCGATGGTGGTAAACCACACCCGCCCGCACAAGGGTAGCAATGCAACAACAATGTACCTATGAAGGTCTGTTAGTCCAAAGCCGGTGGTCATGGGTTATTACTCCGCCCACCATCCCAGCTTCCTTTTCCTCTGCTAGCCATCTACACGTGTCAGATAGCAATAGAGTTCTCAAATTTCTATCTCAATCTAACTAGAAGTGCACATGGCAACCACTAATAGACTTTAACATCATGAACAACACCGTTCGTCCCTTTTTCCTTAGTGGTGCATAATGCCAAACACTAATACACATTAGTTCCCGAACTGTCATGTTCATTTTGTTTTCCGAACCCTAAAGTTATGTTTTCTAACCCTAGTGTTCCATATACAATCTACCATGTATATTAGTCAAAATCACCACATATCACACAAAGATGTTGAGTACAAACACGCAACACACCACAATGCATGGTCTAGACCCAAGGTATTCATATACCTAAATTTTGTTACCAAGTTGTGCTTATTTTAGGAATTACTTATGGATACCCACATTCGACCTCCCTAGGTAATCGTTTACCTAAGCTCGACACGTCATGGACGCCCAACCGAGGGTCCCGCTGACAACCCATCAACCTCGCACTCGTGGTTTCGGGTGACCGATACTCACACCATTAAGTGTCCTATTTACTTGTGATCCATATTTTAAAAACGCAGGTACCTTCCTTCGCTGCCCCCAATTCCGTGTCCGACCTGATATGGATCCGAACCGAGTTCGGTGCTAGACTATATAATCGACTCTTTAATTCGTTTTTTTTTTTTTTTTCAAAGCCGAACTCAGACCATGGGTATGGCCTAATTCATAACAGACCAAAATATCATATACATATAACAGTCCCCATTTATATATTCAAAAACTGTATTTTTGATATCAACCGAGCACTTAACCTGCTGCTACCCACCCGTATGCTAAGCTCGCAGATGTCCTCCTTCAGACCTACACGATTAAATCCCGTGCTGCTTTTTACGCCTAGTGGGAAACATATCTTATACTTAAACACAAACAATGTATACAAGAATGCATATCAAAATCTTCAGGAATTCATATCATATATTTATACATAATTGTTCTTGTAAATAAACTTCTAAGCTTGTTCGCATTTCTATCTACTAGATTGAACTTATACTTATACTATAATCTTATACTTACTCGTGAATTACTCTTATGGTTAATTTATCCTCTTATTTGGATCTTATACTCATAGAAAACTCTATTCTTATTCTGCCCTATAATTTATAGCATCTCATCTATACTTATATATCTGTGATCTTATAATTTATTCGCATTTCTCAGATGGTCGTAGATCGAAATTTATACATGTACTTATACTCTATCTCAAGCTTTATACTTATTCTCTGATCTCCGTAGGAGCAGAGCTTTATGTTTAAACAGAGATACTTATACACGTCCGGTACTTATCTATCTCGCATTCCCGTGAGAGCTTACGTAACTTATACTCATACCGAGGTACCCTTTAGGTACTACAAGCCATACTTTCTATACCATAGGACTTATACTATATACTACTGAGATTACATCATTTTGGAAGTACCCGTAGTACTACAGAGATATTACTTAACGCATACCGGTATTGCGAATTTATCCTTATACCTAAGCACTGTAAGTACCATAAAACTTATACGTACTCGGGACTTATACTCTATACTTATGAAGTATATCCTCGGTTCCTACTGAACTTATACTTGCATTATCGAACTTATTCTTTGTATTTCGTGATCTAGATCGTATTACGTAACTTATACATGTATTTTAAATCTTATACTTGTCTTGGCGTAACTTATACTCTGTGTTTCAGATTCATACTTGTCTTACTTATATTACTTAAGTTTCTACTGGTCTTATACTGTGTTACAAAACTTATTATTTGCCTTAACATCTTATTCAGGCGAAGGCATTCCGTAGGGCAATGATAAGCTCTAACACAATCATATTACATACAAGGTCGCATCGACGATGTAGATACATATCATATATGGACATTACTAGTCCAAAGGGTGCATGCATCACAATGTATACATAATCGGATTCATACAGAGATTCGTGAACATATCCAAAACACAAATGTATTATCTGGGCTTATATCATAATCATATCTCGCAGTTTACACTTGCCAGATAAATCTGTAGGTACCATCGATATATACTGTATTATCGGAGCACGGAGTACCCGGGGTACTGGGCGTAACTTATACTTATTTTACCGATACGGGAGTACCCGTAGGTACTACAAAACTTATACTTATTTTACTGATACGAGAGTACCCGTAGGTACTACAAAGATTAATCAGATACAGGAGTACCCGTAGGTACTACAGAACATATACAGAGGTACATTCAGATCTTTACTCTTATTCTTCTTTATTCACAGCTTTATCATATGTCCGTTCCACTACCTAGACCAACTGGCGTAAAACGAGCAGGGACGCAGTGATAAGTGGCACCGGCCGTACAATACGTAATCGTATGCCAGAAGACGTGCCAGAGCCGGGCCACCGCTCAGGACGCGCCCGCCACGCATCAGAGTGCAAAGAAGACCAGCAAGAGTGCCGAGCACCGATCGACATGTCACTACAGCAATGATGTCGCATGACGCAAGAGTGCCGAGCACTAATCAAAACGTGGGCTACCCACGCAAATGCAGAGCGTCGAGTACCGCCGTGGAGGTCAAGCACCAACAAGAGTGCCGGGCACCAACAAGAGCGCCACACCATCGATGTCCACTCATTCATTTTTCTATCCTAGGTAGTCATATGATCGCTACGTCTTTCGAACTCATAACCTATCTTTATTACCTTCCGTGTTCATGATATATCGCTTTTCATGTTCATGTTCATGTTTCCGCCATTTTCATATTTTCCTCATATACTTATACAGAATACCTGGCGTATTCACACATCATTCAGCGTATTCGTCTCATGATTTATTTTTCTTAGAAATTGAATCATTCCAATCAATCATTCAACGAGTTATGGCATTTTCATGCCAACCTAGTCGGTTTACCCGATTTACTGAGGGACAAATTTTGTAATACTCATTTTCCAGTGCCTTGACTTGCGTATTTGACACTGGCTCTTGTACTCCAATAAATCTAAGGTGTTAAGGTTTCTTCCAACTGAATCACCCAAACTGAGCACCGAAATTGGGTTACGTCCAAACAACCTGACTACTTTATGACTCAAACTACAGAATTTGCTGATTATATCCCCTACTTTGAGGAATTTTTGGACCCTTTGATTCAGAATTGACGATGTCTATTTCCGGATGCTTGCTCTTTGAAGTCTAGTTTAATTCAGCCACTTGAATCACCTCAAATCAGATAAGAATGATCAAGTTATGGCCAAAATACGAACACTCGGTCAAAATAGAGCAGGTACTGCAGATAGGTTTAGTTCTCTGATGTATCGTATCCCAGACAGTTCGTGGTGTACTAAGATAGGTCACCGAAAAATGCCCAGAATGTGTATTTTTCTCCCATTTTTCCATGTGTTGATACCCAAATCAACCCAATACTCCATAAACACGTTAAGACCACTCCAATTCATCTTGAAATCTCTATTTTTACTCAAATCATATTTCATTACATATCTTTCCTCAAAAATCTTCCATGAATTTCTCCCAAAACAACTCTAATATGGGTCACAACCCATACACAAATCAAACCCAAGGATTTGTTAGGGTTTATTCTAAACCCTAACTCAATTACTTGTCATTAACCATGAATCCAACCTCAAAGGAGGATTCCATACTCATCTTGTTCCTTGTGGGTTTTACCAACCCTATTTCCTACAAATCTAAGGTTGCGATGCAATTCTATCAAAACCCTAGATTCGAGACAAGCTTACAACTATACAAAGCCTTAAAATTTCCATAGATCCATACAACTCCATACTCAAGGTTAGTTTCCATACCTTTTGGCTTGGCTTATCTTCTTCTTCTCTTCCTCTTCCTTCTTTCTTCTTTCTCCCCTTCTTCTCCTCCATCACGGTTTGTTCTTCTTCAAAAATGGTGACCACTGGGTCTTTAAATCAAAATATCTCTTAGCCTTGCTTGGGCTCTCAAAACCCATTTTAAGTTAAGTTTTTATTTTCTTTTGGTCCTCCAACTTTTGCTCATTAGTATTCCAATTTCCCCTTATTTCATTTTGGCCTCAATCTTATTAACTTATGACTTTTAAGTCCCTTTTTGGACAATTTACGATTTTATCCTTAAATCTTGTAAATTTCCGGGTCTCTCATTTCCATGTTTCGCATTTAACTCACGAAACATTCAAATTACGCTTACAAAATACCCTAAACATGTCGAAAACGACTAGGGTATATTTCGGGATGTTACATCCTTTGTTCAAAAAGCTCTATCCAACATACAACCTCAGATAATAAGATAATCTTATCCATCCAGTATCTCAACAAGTAGTATTTATTCTACGTGGTCAATCTGTCCATACCCCCAATATACATCCCTTTACCAAGACACATTCATTTACATTTAAATCTAAAATATGAAAATAAACGCTTAATTACAGTTCGTAAGAGTCCGATCACGGCCCTCTAACCATATTTACATACCCGACTATTTATACAATAGTCCAAAAGAATTTAATTACAATTATTTTCACATAAAATACTTTTTATAAAAGTATTATCAAGGCCACATGTCGGCCTTCTTCACAATCACCGCCCTCACGGAGCACCTGGCTCAGACAATCTCTATACTTGAAGGGGTCCCACAACTAGCGAGCAATGCCCAGAAATTCTCCTACAATGGCTACTCCCCGCCTAAATGCACATGAAATGACATACATAAAACATCAAACCATATTCCATATAAATAATGTAATCCTATATGGAATGTTCTCGCGGTCATGCAGCGAGATTTTGCATGCCCACAACCCGAGTCCCGACCCTCATACTCCGCAATGCCAAGTGTGAAAACCGCCAGCCATTTGGTGTTTCACCCAATGGTTTAAACCATCGGACAACCCCCAATTGTAATTTATCAAATCCCCGTGTTTATTTAAGGCGTAATTTCTCGGTCTCACCGCGCAGCCAGCAACGCCTTCCGATACTTTTTGCGAACTTCACTGCTTAGATCCATATGTCCACCAATAATATACCTGGGTCTTTCACTCCTTGCAGGGGGATCTACCCCATCTTGCTTCATCCAAACACACGAAATTTATTATTATTATTATTTTATACAACCGTGAGTCTCAATTTTGGACGTTGTCCGATTTCCGAGCTCACCACTCATTAACCAAGAATGGTGAATAACAGTACCATGCACCCACACCCGACTCAACATGATGTGACCGTGCATATGAAATGCACTCATGTCATTTCATGCTATGTCATGCCACATGCATGATAAGAGTTACATGCAACATTTATAAATCCTGATGATTATATTTCTACATATAATTTCCATTTATCACAATTTCCATGTTAATACGCTGCAAGTATATATTAACATGATTTTACACACAACATCGTCGCTATTTATTTTTCCAACAATAACACACAAAATGGCCCAAACTTGACCCATATAAAAACAGGCACCTTCGTCCTTCACTCGTCATTCACCGACCATCGCGGGTACTAAACACACCTACAAAACCCAAGACATCACCCGGATCAAAACCAAACCTCAACATACCCAAGATCGGCCTTTAAACAAATTCGGTTCGGGCCCTGGACTGTTCAAAACAACAATCCAACTGGATCGACCAAAATGGGCCTAAAAATTCCTAAAATTTTTACACTTAGTCCCAAAAATTTGGGACTGAAATTTACGGCCTCTCATGGCCTCTAAAAAAACCCCTAAGTCATTACATGGCCTTGAGGCTAAAAATAACCTAAGTAGAAAAATTCTCTACCTCGTGGAGTTTGATGAAACTCCAAGATTTTGGTACCCACACGTAGCCTCCTCGATGCTGACCTGACTTTACCTTTGCTCGACGAAAACCTACATCCGATTCAGAGATCTTAGAGAGAAGCCAAGAAAAGAAAAAAATTTCTCTCTCCCTCTCGCTATCCCTCTCCTCCAACGCCCCTCTTTTTTTTTCTTCCTAAAAATGAGCCCCTTTTGACTTTTCTCTTTCCTCTTTTGTTTCTTTTGGTTTCTTTTTCTTTCTTTTCTTTTATTTTATTTATTTATATTTTAAAATTTCACACACCAGCCATGTGTCCATCACTATTCGATTCGCTATCATTCAAACAATTTATTTCTTTCAGCTCCATTTATTTTATCTAAACTTAAATTTGCCATTTCTCGACTTCCGAGATTTTCGTGAAATTCCTCGTCCCGAGCCACCGGCGACTTATCACCCGTAAAATCGAAAATATCTGCACTATCTCTGCATCCATGAAACTTTCTGTGCCACCGCATCACGAGACGAATTTAACGGTGCAGTCTGTTTCATCATCCGAGATCTAGAGAATTTTCTAGGCTTCCCTAAACCATTCTGGCAATTATTATTTTTGCCATTTTTCCTGAAAATTACTAATTTTCCCAGGTTTTATAAGAGAAACCTCTGAGTGATTAAACAAATACTACATTCAACCTTTCTCAACTCATAAGTAAGTTGGTGATATATTTGAGTAATCCTTCAACGTTCATTAGTTCCATAGTATTAGTCTACCATACCCACAAGGAACTGCTCTACACTCTCAGGATTCTCCATCTCTGTGTCACTCAGAGGGCCTCTTGGAAATCAAAGTGAGATACAGTACCTTGCATTGGGTACACGGTCTTAGTACTG
This sequence comes from Tetrastigma voinierianum, assembly GCA_016808115.1. Lineage (NCBI taxonomy): Eukaryota > Viridiplantae > Streptophyta > Magnoliopsida > Vitales > Vitaceae > Tetrastigma > Tetrastigma voinierianum. The sequence continues at coordinate 19,217 of JAEQBH010006586.1, read as the reverse complement.
AGAACAAGTAAATTTGCAACAATATCAATCAACTAAATTCAAGAATTCTAATCAAAGCTCTCTTTCCTCCTTATGCAAAGAAATGACTATCATCAAAGACCTATTTCAAAGAGCTCAACTTCCCCTCAAACCGGTTTACCCATACGTTGACTAAATGATCAGAAAATTCATTGAAATTGTAAACAAATTGGAACAAATGAACTCAAAACCTTTCAAAGATCATTTAAATCAAATAGCTTAATGAAAAGAAGAATTTATAAAGAAATACCACTGTCAAGCACTTCCAAGACAATACCCAAATCTAGAAAATTAAAGGAAAACTAACAAAATAAAGCTATACTAAGCTAAATCTACTAAAATGGAAAAGAAAATAAAAAAATAAAAAAATGTACAAGAGTCTTCAACCACCCAAAAACTCCGAGTCACGAAAAGCCCCGCACATTATCGCCTCTAGAAGCGTGTATTTATAGTTTTTAATGTTGGGTCTCACTCACACTGTAAATGTGGATCCCCAAAATTTTAGTCCAAATTATTCTCACGCGACATAGCTTTCACCATTACGCTCTCGTCAGAGCTTCTGTATTCCGTCGCTAATTTGTTCTAGGCTTGCTCTTGAATTGTGCCGACATACTTTGATAATGCTCGCAAATACAATTTGTATTCGTGATCTTGTTCTGCGCAACAGGATGCCTTGTGTCGCGACACCAAACTTGTTTGCACCCAGCTTCTCATGCCCTTGTTCTGCTAGAGTTTGTCGCGACATAATTTTCCTTATTGTGACAAACAATTGTTTTTTCAACCTGGTAGTTCTGTCGCGACAGAATTTCTTTAAGTCTTTAGCAATTTTCTGTAGCGACAAGAAATTCCTTGGTCGCGACCTATTTTCTTCTCTCGGTTCTTTGGCTGCCATCGAAATGCTTATTACTTACTTAGAATTATAAGTATGTCATGGCACAATTGCCTCGCCATTCTCTACTCTTCTTCAATTGTTGTCGCAATATACTTTATCATTCTCTTAACTTTTTATTGTCGCGGATAAGTGAACTTTTAATGTATAATAAAATTTTTTGTTTTCAACTTGATTATGTCGCAAATAAGAATTTCTTTGTCGCCATTCTTCTTATGTCGCTTTTCAGCATCTTGTCGTGATAGGGAATCTCCTTCATGTTTTGTTTATCGCGAAAAAAATAATCTTTGTTACTACAGTAGATCGGTTGCTCCTTGGTCATGAATTCCCAACTGCTATCTCATGACATGATTTTATTTGTTATGGCAAAGAAGCTTCTTCCGAGTTGGCTTGATGATGGAAAACTTGTCGCGAACATAAAAACACTTTGTCTTAAATTGATCTCAGGTTGCCTTCTCGATATTTTCAAATATGCGTGACTGCTCTTGTCGACAGAGTTCATCCATTAGTCTTCAAATTTTTATGTCAGAGACATGAAAAATAATGTCACAACAAAATTCCTTCACCATTTACCTTAAGTATGTTGCTTCAAATTTTAGGGTTGTCGTGGCATACTTTCTTCAAAATCTTCTTCAAGTTCTATCACATTAAAACTTTACTTATTACAATTCCAGAAAGCTCTTTTATCCTTGAGTTCTAACTAATTGGCCAGCGTATATTAGATTTGTCAGTCGCGACATAGTTCCTTTGGCCTCCTTGAATTTTGTGTCGCAACATATAAAAATTGTGTCACGAAACAGTCTGCTGCTTTATCCTCTTTTTGCTTCTTTTTTGCTAGGATTCTCTCATTTTTCAATAATTGCCTACAAAACACAAAGTTGATGAATATTCCACATTTTGGCATAGAAATAGATCTTAAACTGTTAAAAACATACCAAAAAATGGATTAAAAATAGATGACTTTTACACTCATCAACACCTTCCCGACACTACGCTTCTCACCTCCTATGATCATGTTCAACCTCAATAAGTTCCGGGGTCTTTCTAATTCCCAGAGAGGTGGATCTACTCCCATCCGCTACGCCCAACTAGCATCTCCAAAGCCTCGCGCCCAAGGTCCGCACGGGCCCGCCGCCAACCCGGCCAGTCTCGCCAGGCCCGAGCGGCCGGCTCTGGCTTTAAGAAGTGGCCGGGCCGCGGCTTGATTTTAGGCCCCGCCCGATGGGCCGGCCTGATTCAGGCAGCCTCACTGCAGGCCCGCCTAAAGCCTCGTCAAGAGTCGCCTAAAAGCCTAACCCCCTCTACTTAGGTAGTTAGGTTTTTTATTTAAATTGTATTCAAAAGTTAAATAAAAAATAAAAAGTAAGCTTAAAAACAATTCAAAATAAAAAATACTTCATTTAAAAATTTTATTCATTGAATATAATTACATTTGGAAATGTATGAAAAGTTTACATCACTATAAAATAAGTACATCGGTTCCCAACTAGGTTGGCACCTACTTATTTGTTAATCATTTGTACTTTTCAACGATAAGAAAATAAAAATACAATATACATTTAACGAAATATTTTAATCACTATTTTCTGGTGACGGGGAATTATCATAGATCCATTCATGTTTTGATAAATTTAAGTTCTATGTATCAGTCACTAGTCACCGAACTACCGAGCGTGATCGGTCTGCGTCTTCTTGTCATTGGGTGCGTCTTTTAAGCGTCACTACTGGCCGATTGCCCGGGTGACAAATTACATCGCTTTTTGCTAACCACTCTTCCACCTGCATTAAAAGCAGCTTCCGATGCAACTGTACTCACAGGCACGGTTAATACATCACGTGCAATAATAGATAACACGAGAATTTATTTTATTTGTTGTTTTCCACCATTCTAAAATTTCAAAATCTTCATTATCTTCCAAATGGGTGTTTCTACACTAAGATATCTATCTATATCGGTTGTATTATTTGGAGAACTAGTTGTTACCTTTTTTCTACTTTTAAAGCATTTCTAAAGGCTTTTACAAAGATGAAGACGTAGAGTGGATGATGATTTTATCAAACTATTATCATTTCCATATTTTTTCTTTATAAATATTATATAAAAAATAAAATTAGGCGGGAACCCAAATAATCCTCCGTTGTCATCCCTACTCCTTTATCCGATGTTAAAATAAATAATTTAATATTTAATGTTATTAAGTACTATCTAGCATTAAACTAAAAAAAAATTATATTTAATATTAACTATTAAGTAAAAAAAACAAACATCACCAACATATTTTATCGCTTGGACATAAAAAAAAACCAAAATTTACTTAAAATGAGAGAAATTATATTTTATAGTTTATTTTAACACTATAATTTATTTAATAATAAGCTTTTAAATGATGAGTGAAATTAGTCGTACTTTAAAAGGGGGAGTCGGGAAGGGGGGTAGGGAAGGGAAGGGGGTGGGGGGGAAGGAGCCGGGAGGGAGAAGAGGGTGGAGAATCGGCCCAACCCACGGGCCTTCAAATTTTTTTAAGCCCAGCCCGTTGACCAGTCAACGGGCCCTGAGCCGGGAGCCCGGCCCAGTCTAAGGCAATTTCTGGGTAGGGGCGGCCGTGGGCCAGTTGGAGACCTACGCCCAACACATGTATATTTATTTTCATTTCTTTCATATATACCACCATGAGCATCAATTGGACACTGTTCGTTTTGAGCTCACCACACATTCACCAAGAATGGTGAATTAACTGTTTTTATGCACCCACATCCGACTCGACATGATGATACTGTGCATATGCAATGCTAATGTCACTGTAATTTCTCATGTTACATGTATGATGCACACTACATGAATCATTCTCATCAGTTGTATTTCATATCAACTACCATGCAAACATATATCGCAAGCATATAAGCATCCATCAATCAATGACTAAACAAATGATGTCATACAGCCTTCCTTAGGCTAATTCATGGAAATTCCTACGATATAATAGCTGACATACCGTGCAGTGAAATGCCATTATCAAAACGGACTATTCCACTTGCATCCCGACATAACTAAGAAAACTACACACTTAGTACAAAACATATAATTTAGAAAAGTTATGATCACCCACTGTCCTCCATATGCACATGGATGGAATCTTGACTCAATGAGATTTCCATAGAGTCCAGGAACACACGAAACGAGAGTTTAGGCGAAGGAGTTATGGCGAGTCAGAGTTGGAGGCCTCGCATGACCTTAGTCGGGCGGCCCTGTCGTGATCCTAGTCGGTGCTCCCTGGTAGTGGCTCCCTAGGCGGTGACTCCTAACCAGGCTAACTCCCTGGCCAGATCCACACTATTAAGAATTTGGCTCTAGTTGACTGACCACTGGCACGCCAGCTGACAGTCTTTCCACTTGGGTTGTTTAGGGTAAACCGGACCGTAACTTGAAATTTATAAATTCAGTTGGGTAATTCAAAAGCCTAACATCAAGTTTACTGATGTGGATACAATTTACTTGAAAGACACCTGACTAAATTCCCTTTATTTTCCACCATAAAACTAGTCCTAAAGTCCGGCTAATGCGTAAATCAAACTAGGGCAGCTTCCCATGGTTCAAAATGCAAACATTCCCGCGGAGCAAAACCTGACCACGACCCTTAGGTAGAAAATAACCAAAGTAGGAAGACCTACCTCTTGGAGTTTGTCGGGAAACCACGTTTCGATCTCTGCCAAAACCCTTTGCATAGGGAAGTACTTTTCTTCTTGCTCACGCCATGAGCCCTTGATCCAGGTGCGGAAACCTAGAGAGAAGGTAAAGCTTCTCTCTCTAATCTTTCTACCTCTTTTCTCTTTCTCCTCCTCCCTCTCCATCCCACCGGTTGGTCCAAGATGGTTAAGTTTGGAGAGTACTTTTTGCCACATGTCAATACCCCATTGGTTCCTTGGATTACCCTTATCACCTTATCCATCTACCTTGGATTTCTCTCCAATCATGTGTTGCCACATGTCTTTTATGGGTCCCACTTGAGCTCTTTGTTTGACTTACCCTGCACTTGACACGTGGCACATTGTGAGCCACTCATCACATGCGAGTGTCGTGCTACTTTTAGTGCGCCGGCGTGATGAAGTCCATTGTCTCGGAACGCGAAATTCAATGTGGTAGCTAGATATCCGCAAACAGCGGTGAAGTCGTTCGTTATCGAGATTTAGAAAAATTTTAAATTTTCCACGAAATACCATTTTACCACTTTCGTAAAATTAGTTTTCTCGGGTTTTATAGTCTTAGTATCTTTCATTGAATAAATCAAGCGTTGAACTTCCAGTTTATTTGTATTGTTTGTTTAAGGCTTGAGAGTACAACAAAGTGGTATTAAAGCTCCTCATAGGGCCTAATTGAGAGAAGTTAGGAATTGCAGTATCACGGCGAGAAGAGTGAAACACTTGAGGTGAGAATGAGTGAAACATTTTGTGAGGATAAAAAAGAGTGAGGGTGAAATAGGAACATAAAAGTTAAGAGATGGAAATAGATAAGTAGGTTCGCTGCTGTGTCACGCGAAACCACCACGAGGGCATGGCCGTCGATTCACACCCTCGAGCCTTACGACTGAAGGTTTAAAGTATGAAGCGACACTAACCTTCCTTATAAGCTTTGGTTTTATTGATGAGACGAACACTGTTCAAGGTAAATGTGCAACTTTCTATATTAAATCAATTCTCCCGAATTGAAATTTCATGCTTGAAATAGAAATTACTTCTAAATATCAAATCTCGATTATAAGTATGTATAAAAATTTGTTCGAATATAGCAATATTTGGGATCTCGAATCGACTTTGTATTAATATAAAAGCGAATGTTATCGTAAGCTTTCTCAGTGCTTTAAAACCCGACATTTCACATAAACAAGAACTTATTAATTCAACATGATCGACATAAAGTTATAATCAAATCCACAATGATGACGAATCACAACCTAGCCATGTCATCTCGCGGAAACTAAAGTACACGAAAATATGTCAGCGAATGAGGTGAGCTTAAAGCTCCGATAAAATGCTAATACATTTTCATGGATAAAGTTTCGATCATATAGAATAGGAGATGTTTTCATCAAACTTTAGATTCAAAAATAAGTTTGAACATTAACAAAATTTACTTCAAAACATTCTCACATCCATTTCAAATCAGTTTCATATCAAATGTGATCCAAACAATTTCATATCAAATTTCGATTCAAACACTTTCATATCAAATCCAAATCAAATATATTTCAAATATATTTTTCTCTCAGTCATCAAATATCCGTGGTGCCCAGTAGTGTGGGACTTTTCGAATGGGTGGTAGCGCCAAGTATTCGCTTTTAAGGTGGACGGAGCCAGCAATACGAAATGCTAGTAGCTTTCTAGCAAAAACCCACAGAAATTTGGGGGTTCAAATCAGTACATTCCCACGCCCGAAAATGTAAGGTCATTATTATATCCGGGTGTGAGGGCAGGCCAAAGTGACAATTATTATTAAAGTTAATAGGGTAGAACTAAGCAGGGTCGAATATTTCATTCAAAAGTTCAAATTACAAAACATCATATCTCCACATTTTCTTTCGTAAACAAGAAACAAATCTCAAAAGTACAATCATACAAAATGCTTTTTTGATCCATGGATAATCAAATAAATAAGCAAGTAAGCTTGTTCATAAATAAGATATATATAATTAGTTTAAACAATTTTCATCCTCCAATGAAGTAAAAACAAACAATTTTCTTTTTAAAGATCTGCATTAATATCCCTTACACGTACATATATATAAAAATAATAATTTTTTCGAAAAGCTGTATTAGAATCCCTTACCTCAAAGGAGTACTCTAAAGCTTTGAAAGACTGTCAAAATTTCACCTCAATGAAATATTTCTCCTAAAATAATAAGGAAGCTATCATCATTACTTATTTATTCTTGCAGCTTTTCTAATTTGATATTCTGCTGTGATATTATTTTTGTTCACCTCAAACATATTGACAATTGTTCAAATGATAACTATTTGAATTAAGAATTTAGTTTTACAAATTTTATAAAACTCATATTCCTTCCGGATCTTATTTTAATAATTCTTTATTTTATGCTCTTAATCAGGAACTAAATCTTTTACTAGAAGAAATAATATTATTTACTAGAATTATGTGTGTGTTCTACACACACACACACACAATAATGCTCATCTAATACTTTTACCTAACAATTACATACTTAACAACAAGTATTATTAACGGATCTTATTTCCTATAATTGCTATATAATTATTCTAATCATATTCCTTATAAATTCTCAATCCTTAATAAAATATTTACTTGTCAAAATACATATATATTTAAATACTTATCAAGCCATATATTTATAAAAATTTAGCCTTTTCTTTCAAAATTATACTCCATTTTTTCTTTTTCTAAATAAATCTTGAATATCTAACATTATTATTTTTATTTTCAAGCATCAGATCCATGAATCGAATTTCATAGATTTCTTATACCTAAGTTTTCAAGACTTCTTTCATAAAGAACTTTTGGTTTTACCACATTCCCCTTTTGTCTTTTCACTTATCTGCGTCAATCGTACGAATATATCTGTTTGACTTTTCCAACCTACTTGCCATATACCTCGTTCATCTCTGAGTTCCCACTTATGTTTGTTTTTTTCTTTTACTTTTTTATTCTCATACTCAAAGCAATTCGGTCACGACACCACCAATCCTTATTTTATTTTATTTCTAAGGCAATGTAATCTAAATCGACTTCTTGGGGTTTGATCTAAACTAAAAGAAACATTAAAGAATCTACATCAAAGAAATCTAGAAAAATAAAATAAGGAATATCTTACCTAGAGAAATTTGTTCTTCAAACCCCAGATCCGAAAGTCGTACGTCCTCTAAAATTCTACCAGCTAGAGAGAAATTCAAAGATGAATATTAACTTTTTACCCCTCTTTCATTAAATTAATCAATTAATTACATTATTATTTTCATAACGTATGCCTATAAAAATTTCTGTCATTATTATTTACCGTAGCTTATACCTATCTGAATTCTATCATTATTATTTTAACTTATCATATCTGAGTCGCAGGTGTTCTGTTTATTCCTCGGTTTGATGGTCACTATGATCATTAGACTATGCGCATGGAGAATCTTCTTGTATCTAAAGTATTTGCGCCTGGCCGATCCAAGAGTATTGGCACTTGATAGAGACAGGAGTTCCCATAATTGAAGATGGAGTTGTGCCAAGAGAGGCACAAAAGGAAACAATAGAGGATCTACGACTTAAGGACCTAAAGGTGAAAAATTACCTTTTTCAAGCCATTGATCCCACTATTTGTAGACCCCCAAAATTTGGATGCTTAGGAGGTTTCTTCCTTTGTAAGAAGTAAAATCACAGTGGAAATTTACAAGGGAGATAGGCATATAACCACACACTATAAAGGGGGCCCCTTGGTTGGTAGAAGAAGAAAAAAAATGAAACCATGGGCCTCCCCCACCAAAGAGTGGGAGGCACAATGCACTTAGTTAAATTTTTTTTTGGGAATAAATTGGGACATTGATTACATATAATTTAGGCCTGCATTAGTCGCTTTAAGTTTGTTTTTAAAAGGTATAGATTAACTTGCACAGCGTTAGTGGGAGGTCGCAAGTGGTCACCAGTTTAAGGTTTTTTTAAATAAGATGGCCTTAGGGGCAATCTTGGCTGAGATCCAATCTTAGGAGATGATCCCAGGCTTTGGAGCGATTTTAACTGCGAGATGACTTGGCACGGGGATTTGCCCGGAGTCTACCCCGGGTAAGTTTTCTTGACTCTTTTTGTTTAAGAAATTCTTCTTTTATATAGTTATTTTTAATTAATTGTCTTATAAATATATTTAATTTATAGTCTTATTATTCTAATATTTTTCCTTGTAAGTATTTGTGGCTCTTTGTTTATTTAATTAAATTGGTTGTTGATTTTTTTTTTTAATAATTCAATTTATTTTTCCTTAACATATGAACCATTACCCACCCTTAATTTATTAAAATTCCCAAATTTCAAAAATTCAAGTTCTAAATTTTAATATCTCAATTTTTAACATTCAAGTGTTCAAATTTCAAAATTAAAATTCCAAATTTCTCATTTTCTAAAATTCAAATTTTCAATTTTAAATTTCAAGTCCTCCAAATCTCAAATTCTAAATTTTCAAGGTTCCAATTTCAAAATTCAAGTTCCCTAATATCAAATTTAAAGTCCCTCAATTTCTAATTTCAATATTTCAAGTTTATAATTCAAACAAGTGCCACACGATTTCAAAAATTCAAGTCCCTCAATTTTTAATTTCAATTTTTCTCAAATTACCAATTCCCAATTTCAAAATTCAAGTGTCCTAATTTCCAAATTAAAGTCCCTCAATTTCAAATTTCAATTTTCCAAGTTTCCAATTTAAAATTCAAGTCACCCAATTTCCAACTTAAATTTCTCAAATCTCAAATTTCAAAATTAAAAATTCTCAATTTCAAAATTCAAGTTCCTTAATTTCAAAATTCAAAGTACCCTAATTTCCGATTTCAAATTTTCAAGTTTTCAATTTCAAAATTCAAGTGACATAATTTCAAAATTCAAGTCCCCAATTTCAATTTCAAAATTTTAAATTCCAAATTACAAATTTCCAAATCTCAAATTTATAAAACTCAAGTTCTTAATTTCAAAATCTAATTTCCAAAATCCCAATTCAAAATTCTCAAACTTCAATTTCATTTCAAAATTCTCAATTTTCAAACTTCAAAATTTCAAATTTTCAATTTCAAACCGGTTTTCAAACATTCCAAACACATGATTAATTCTACAATTCTTATAAAATGGAATCTTAGGGAGTTAATTTGTGTAACATATAAATGGGCTTGGGTGGAGCCTAACATTCCATGTATCCATTTAATAAATAATTTGACATATGATATATAACCAATTTTTAATTGAATGTGAATAGTTTGTATTTTGTTATTGCACTAACATTGTTTCCTAATTGGTAGGCGAAAGAAGCTTCTAACATGCGAAATCCAGGGTACACATTTTTCTCATATGAATTTGCTTGATTATTTATTTATAGATGTCATGCATGCTTTTGTATTGTTATTGCTTATCTTCGGTATTCATTAGTTGATTAGTCAAAAGTCATATTTTCCTTTGTTTATTTAGTAGAGACCATACTTTAAGGGCTTAGAGGGGTGTTACATTTACATCGTACCTAGATGTAACCTCACCCATGGAACTAGACTCGATTTTTCCAGACCTTGCACCTAGCATCATGCAAGGTGAATTGGGGGTTCTTTGTATTTGTTTTCCTTTTAAAATAAAACAAAAATAGCGGGTGACTCGAACCGTTTTCTAAAAATGGTTTTTCAAAATACAAAACGAGTCTCGCCTTTTAAGTGGGAAACACATAATAGCCAAAAATGCGGGGTTCCACAAAATGGCAACTCCGTTGTGGACAATGAGGGTCAAGCTTGAATACAAATTAGGGAAAATGTGGATTTTGATTAGTTGATTGATAGATACCTCATTTTGTGTTTTTTGTATACTTGATTATTGGTAGCACATCAAGAGTTTTGAGTTCTTTGATTATTACTCACATGCTTGATTACATTTGTATCATTAATATTAGTTGGTTGATTTTTTTGGTTGATTCTTTTAGTATCATGTTATCGCTTGTTTCTTGTGGTATGCTCATTTATTCACATAACACATGTTATTATTTTTATCATTGTTGTATATTCCCCTTATTTTGATGTGATTACTTTAGTGATATTCTCATAGGATGATTTCCTCTCACTATATGATGTTTTATCTCATTTCTTTACATATATACTCTTATTTTTGCATACTTCATTTTGTAATAATCTAATTGATTATATTGGTTAGATATTTATCATAACATGTTGATTCCTCCTTGTTATATGATTACTCTACTCATCCTGACACATGTACATTTTGATTGATTTCTTATCTCATTTGCTTTAACATGTTGATTCTTTCCATTGTATATTCATTTTGATCACCTCTTTTACCATGTTGCCTTTTTGTTTTATATTCACCTCACTCATCTTATACTCCTGCTTAGATTATGTGTAGATATGGATGATGTACTTGTGCTTTGCATGATTGACTGTTGCATGATTGCCTCTCACCTGCTTAATTGCATGTTGCATGTCTATGTGGGACACACATGTATCCCCTTATCTCTAAATCCTTAGTCTCGATCGATCTATCTTTCTTGATTATGTGTTTGATTGGAGACTTGTTGCTCCTTGTTTGTTCTTCGACCGAGCTAGTGACTAGGAGTAAGGTCTAGTGATGGGCTATATCCATGTTTGGGAGCATTTTGGAGGTGGTTGACATATAGATGCTGAGGAGTCCGATCTTTGAAGACTTGTATAGCCGCTAGATTTTAGGATACTTGTGTGTTGGTGTGCCTTTTTTTGTTTTTAGATGTCATTTAGATTTTTCGGATGCACTACGTGCTTGTACACTTAGTTTTATTCTCGAGTCTTTGGAGTAGTGAGCCTTTACCCGCAGTGCCTCTGGGATGTCGAAGAAGTGCATGTGTGGAGTTGATGGTCACCTTTCATGGAAGCACCCCAGTCTCTTCGGAGACGTGTAGGAGGTTGTGTACCACTAGAGGATACGATCGCTCCTGTTAGGGACCCCTTTAAAAGACCCACCCACCCTTGTCTTTTTAGAGCCACCATTGACCTTCTAGGTTGAGTTTAGATCCTACTAATTAGGACTCCCATCCTACATGTGGGTGTGTCTATGAGCCTTCAGGGCCGGTTTAGTCATGATATGGATCAGTTCTCCATTTTGGTTTCCTTTTAAGGGTATACAAAGATTAATCAGAGTTTGGGTTTCATTAGAATAGCTTTCTACATAGTGTTGGCTTATCTATTTCGGTTTCAGTTCAGCATTCACTTATTGATTAAGACCAACTTCGTGGATTAGGGTTTGGATTATATGGTTATGGATTCATAGTTGGTTATAGTTGATCAGTTTGCCTCAGCGATTTCCTCGATTCAACAGGCCATAGCTAGGGGTTAGTCAGGAAGGATACCCCAGATGGTATGATGTGACTAGATTAAAGTGAGACGATATGATTCCTTGACACTACCACCTCCACTACTTGTTTAGATGATGGATTCTTACTCACCACTAGTGGTTCATAGTCAAGAAGAGGTGACCCCACCATCGACTACAGACATTGTTTTTGCCATTGATGATACGCGTACATGTATGGATAGGCTGGAGCAGCGCTTTCGACAAGATGAGGATCTTTGATGGAGTTACTAGGTTGGGATGATATTGATGTATGTGCAACTCATTCGCCCATAGCATAAATTCTTGATATTGATATTTGATGACCATGGTTTGGATGAGAGATACCAGTCTAACTATGATCATAGTATCACTTATGAGAGAGTTTTGCATGCTTATGATGATCCTAAGACAGTCAACCTTGGTACAGTGATTGGTTTAAAGGATTGAGTTTTGGTTTAACATCATCTACATATGAGAGAGATAGATCGATTCACTTTCTCAAATTTTACCTAGATGTTTTTACATGATCTTAGGGAGATATGTTAGACCTCTCCTCTATTACTCATTATATGTTGCTGGTGCCACATGCTAGACCACTACAATGAGACGATTTGGCTTTGAGAGTCCTCAGAGGATTGAGTAGTGACCTGATAAGACCAAATGCTATATACAAATTTTAAAACACCATCATCAAAGGATTATTATCTAATCCCCGGAAACGGCGCCAAAAACTTGATAAGACCAAATGCTATATACAAATTTTAAAACACCATCATCAAAGGATTATTATCTAATCTCTGTGTGTGTAACTTGTTACCAAATTTCAAACACTTTGCTACCAAGGGTAGTAAGTCGAGCAACGCGCCAAAAAACTTGATAAGACCAAATATACACTGTATGCTCATAATAAAATTTGTTTTGTCACTGAACTCATTTAAAGATTTAGTTAGGTCTTAAACACTGCAAGTGCACAGGTCGTATAAGTAATAAAATAGATCTATAAGTCCGAATATCGTTCCCATAAAGATTTAAAATAATTTAAACTTCAATTACCCCAACTACTCAAGTTCTATACTATTTGAACTTCCATTTCAAAGTAGATTTAGTAACCTATAAAGAATTTTAATAACTGGAATCCTACATTTAAAATAAGGGAAGAAAAATAAATCCTAAAAATGTCGCTGAAACAACTAGATTATTAACAAGGTAGACAACTTTGGGGTTTCTTTATTTATAGGAAATTATCCAGTTCAGGATCATAAATCTCATTAATTTTCTCCTGAGTTTAGATACGAATTTGTGAGAGGTAGGTGGTATAGTTTGGTTCACTCCTGCAACCGCCTTTTCATTGAGTGAGAATTCACGTTCATTTTTTTTAAACATGAGTTCTAATCGATTGCAATTAAATTTCTTTGTAAGATACAGGTGTTTTCTTTTCCAATACTTTATGCCCATTTCTTGTGGCTATTGGAATTTCTCTTGCTTCCCAAGAATTTGGGCAATTGCTGATTCCTGCAAAATGAATGATGTCTCATCATTTAAAATCTAAAAAGAGTTTTCTCTTTTTCCTTGATTGAATCTCGTAGTAACGCGGGATCAGAGATAGTTCTTCGGACCAAGGAGAGATCTCTAATTGTGATTAGAATTGATATATCCACTCAACCTTTCTCCGGAAACCATGAGGCAAATTGAGGATTTATCTAAAGTAACATTGAGAGCTCCATTAGTTTCTTCAATGATATTGATCAAACATACACGGGTTCTTGATCTAGAGCTGGAATATCAGTCTATATTGTAAACAGAATATGGAAATGGAGATGAATATGATAACATAACGATCAGACTCTTTTAAAGGTGGAACAGTGATTCAATTTTATTTAGCACAATAGATTAACATTATTTCCGGAAGTTGTGTTCGTTTGGAAAGACGACAACATGGATCTTGGGAGTGGAAGTTATTATAGCGGGGTGGGGGACTACTGTTCAGAAATCGTCAGGAAAGAACTGCTGCAGTGAGGATCAACTAAAGAAATGATTTCTAGCTTTAATCTGAGTTCATTAATTAAGCTTGATAATGTAAAGGAATTTATTTAATTTCCAACTTTAAAACTTCTTAACAAATCCTTTGTTCAGATCGATAAGCCAATCAAAATCCCTCGCTAACTCTAATCTACAAAGAAATAAAATAAAAAATAAAAAAAAGAAAAGAAAAGAAAAAATATAATACCGAGGTCCACTCGGCTCCCAAGTACTCTGGTTCGTTTCAATCATGACTCTTGCCTCGGTTAAAGTAGTCGTTTCTATTTAGAGCCTAAAAAAGTTTGGGCTCTAATTTCAATGTTTTTTTCCTTTTTATGAATCCCTAAATTTTAGGCATAAGATTGTCTTCTCGGTCAAAAATAGAAGATTTCGTTTAATAATAGTTTTAATTTTATCATGGGTTATTGTAGCAAGAGGGTAATATAGCGAATCTAACTGCTCTGTGTTACTGCTGGTTTTAATGATGTTTTCTTCACGATCAAACAGGTATCATTGAGTTGCTTTAAAGTAGATTGACGACTTTCAATCAGAAGCAGTGATTGCAGTGGTTCCTTGCGTTTCGTATCGTAAACATTGTTGCCATCTGGTGTGACCACGAAAAATCTTTGCGCCGGATGACCACCAGTACTGTTAGTAAAACCAGTTTGGTCATTGACGTTTGTGTTGGGGATGTTTTATCATGTCCTCGCGACCCAATATGTTATGTCGCGACAACGCACCACGCATACGGCATAATTTTCTATCGCAACCCTGGTTTTTGAGTCGCGACCGCCAACACTCTACCTTGACTGTCTTGGTAATGTTGTGTTCTTTGTAGACGGGTTTTTGCTGTTTGGGAGAATTCAACGTATTATGTGACAGGGAGTTTGTTTATGTAACTGAAGCTGTTGCATTATGTTGACTCTGTGCGGATTCTGTCTTTGCTTTGTTACCATTCTGTTCAACTTATTCATGCACGACCTAAGATCCTCTATTGTGACATCAAAACACCTTTTCATCTTGAAATATGTGCAACCCAGTGACCTCTCTTATTCACAATAAGTTAGTTCATCCGTATTCCTTTTTCCCTTTAATGGTGACCTGGTTCTTGTCATGCACTAAACTTCTTCTTCATCCTTTACGCAATCTCGACAAACTTTTCCATATTGCGAAATCGGTGTGTAACGGACGGGTTGACAGATGTTCTATATGATTCAGCGTTATGTCTGCAAACACAAACTATCTTATTCCCAAATGACTTGCATATGTTTTCCGGGTTCTCTGTGGTTTCTTTGTGTGCGCGTGGCGGCAAATGGTATTAATAGATGTGTGGGTTGTTGGACTAGGAAATGTTGTTGCGATACGGTTTTCTTTAGTAATTGCTTGGAAGTTTAATACGCGACACACTATTTCGTTAGAAACGTGATTGCTCTTTCTGCACATTTTCTTCTTTGGATTTTTCTCCTTTTGAATTAAAGCACCAAGGCAGTTTGTTGATATATAATTTGGCATTAAAATAGCTATGAAAATATTAAAAACAAGCGGGGAAAAATGGTTTATAAAAATATATGGGTTCTGACTCATCAAATTCCCTGAACTTAAGTTTTGCTTGTCCCCCAACAAAGAAAAAGAAGGTCGTTTGTCCTCGGAAACAATTTTTGAAACATATTTTGGGACATTTTTTTCTGTTTGTGGTTGTGTGAATTATTTCAAGTGGTTCATTAATAATTTCCAAATTTAGTTTGTTTTGGGTTGGTTAAGAAAAAGTACCTGAATTAGTGTCTGAGATCTGATAACGAATCATTGATGTGATAATTGATAAAGTCAAATCTGGGTTTTATTCTGTATGATGGTTTCTTTCCTTTCACTCTGTTGGATGATAATCTTGGGACTCTACGGTGACTGTTCTTTGACCTTTGTGGGAATATATATGCTTGTTTTCATATTAGTCTCCTCCTTGAATAAATACCACCTTCAATCAGTGAATGTTTTTAGGCTTGTAGAGTTTGGCTTGGGTAATTAGGTAGGTAAGTGGAGAATTTAATTGAGGTACCCGATTCCACTCTTGACGCACATCGTTTTGCCTCTATCCTTAACCCTTTTCTTTCTATAATTAATAGAAAATATGTTCCCTCAAGCTTGTCCTTGATGTATCATCTTTGCTATTCTCATTGGCATCTTTTGAAAGTCTCCTTTTTGCTTTCTTTTTACTTGTCAAGGTTTTAGGATTAATTACAATGTAATGTTGTGTTATTTAGTTTTCTAAAATACCAGAAGAACTTTTGGGATTAGCGATACAGTGTGAATTACTAGCGGTAAGACAGGGTGTTTGAAACACCCTAGAACAACTATTCAAAGAGAGGAAGGCCACAAAACAAAACTTAATCCCATTTGATAATTTACAATTTTGACTTCTTTATACTGCATTTCTCTTGAATTTCTTCCTTTATTCTTTTCTTTTTCCATCCTTCATTCTTGTTTCCTTTCAAATCAACATAACATTCCCTCAAACTTGTCCTTTTCTATATTTTGAAGTTCCTGTCCACAAGGCTTGGAGAAATAAGGGTTCTTTACTATAGGATTAGAATAAAAGGAAAGAGGAAGGGTTTTAGGTTTCTAATGAATGTGATGAAACTAGACAATTGGCAAATGAATAGACTGTATGTATATATTATGAGATGAACTTGAAGACTCAGCTTTTAAAGATACATTTTTAATATCACTTCTGTTAGTGTTAAGTATTGCCTAGGATTTATGTGACTAATAATCTAACAAGTTCTAGGATACTTGGGTGACTTAAACGTAATGACAAAATATCCATAATCCTTCTGATTTATTAGAACTATTTGTTATCTTTTGTTTAGACTTTGCTAACATCTTGTTTATATGATTTCAAAATCTTATTATTTGTCTTTGTCTATTTAATACATTTTCTTCAATCACGAACGCTAACTTCATTCTATTGCATACAACTTCACAATTTCCAATTCATTGAGGGCTTTTACATAATTTCAATTGCACTTATTGTTTTGATTCAGGGTTTGTTGTTGTGTTGTTCTAATCAAGTAAAGTTCATTTGATCATGGTCGACTCAAAGTAATACAACACAACACAATTGTTCTCAAGTCATTTCAATAGTATCTTTACTTGACAAATAGACAATATTATCCGAGGCGGTTGATTTCTTAACATATTTAACCAGCGAGATGACAACATGGAATAAGAAACTAAAAGAACACACCCGATCAAATACAAACACATTTGAACATAAGATTTTTGCTAAAAATTTTATTTTATTCAGAGGAATGGGCCTTGAATACCAGCGGATGAGTGGTGGGAAGGTAAAGTATTGTTCATTTTGTATTCTTTATCTCTTTCTGATTTGCTTCCATCACGAGAAAGTATTCTTCCGGCTTCTTCCACTGAGGTGAGTTCCTTTTTACCTAATGTACTGGTTGGTTTATCTATTTCTATTTCTTTATAGGGTGAAAAATGGGGTATTCCAATTGAATCTGGGTAAAAATAGGGTATAGATGGTTTTGTCACACCCTGAGGGAGTACAGTGTAGGGTCTACAGTCTGAGATTCAGATTTGTGGCAAGGGTATCTTCTTCTTGATGGAAATTATCTTCGCCAGCGGTCCCAGGATCTTGGCATTGCTCTCACGTAAGTTCTAAGCTACCTCATGGCTGGAGAGATTCGGGAATGTCACATTATTGCACAACATCATAGCTCATCGTACGGCTTTATTTGTAGTGTTCTAGGCATTTCTTGGTTGTTATCTCTTGCATCCATGCTTGCTTTCAAGGTATTATCCGCATCTCTCGAGGGTTGCTCTCCACTCTTGGTCCTTTTTTTCTATTTCTGATCTCCACTCTTCATCCCTTTTTCTTAATGTGTCCTCTAAATTCTGGTCTCTTCTTTTAAGCTTTGCATCAAAATACTCCTCCCTTAGTTGAAGATGTGTCCTTAATCGATCATCTCTTGCCTTCATCTCTTGCCGCATGGACATTAGCATTCCCATTAGTTCTCCATTCTTCTGATCACAGCGGAACATTCGACTTGTTCATTATGGTTTTATCTCTACTGCGGGAGTGTATTCGGTGGATCTTGATTTCTGCGAACTTACGGTTGCGGTAGAGCTTGGCTCTCCCCTGGCTATTCTATCTCGGTGCACCCTTCATTCCTTTTTCTTGCTTCTGTTTCTTTTTCTCTAGCCTTCCCTTTGTTCTTTGGCCCTTTGGTAATCCTTGTTAAAGTCGGAGGGGAGGCTCTGGGATAAGTTTCCTCAATTCCCTATTCTTTCTTAACTCCACCTTGGATGCAGAGGCTGGTTATTGTGGCTGGGTGTGGAATCATTCCCTACGCATTTACCTAGTAGCTCAGATGGAATTTTCAATCATTTTTCCCACATCTATTTTTGTAACCTTTTAGCGATGCATAAAGGAGAATTGCTTGTTCTCGATCTCCCATGCTTAAATGCTTAGATGGCCTTAAGGCGGGCGACGAGTAAAGAAAACCATACCTTAGCAGCACCACTACTGTTGGAGGCCTCTTGTGATGGATCTAAAAAGTTTATCTTTGTTCCTTTCCGCTCTCCTTTTCGGT
The DNA here is from genome assembly GCA_016808115.1 of Tetrastigma voinierianum. Classification (NCBI taxonomy): domain Eukaryota; kingdom Viridiplantae; phylum Streptophyta; class Magnoliopsida; order Vitales; family Vitaceae; genus Tetrastigma; species Tetrastigma voinierianum. Next base: position 613 of record JAEQBH010006586.1, on the reverse strand, counting down.
GTAGAAGGTCAACTATCTTCACGACCTTTGTTTCCCTTAGTTATTTCTTGAACTTTGATCCATCTTTTTGCACACCCCAGGTGGAGCGATTTTGATCTCTTAACTCTTTGAAATCTATCCTTTGTCCTCGACATACACTCTTTTCCTTCTCTTTCCACACGTATTTGCAAGAATTACCAAGAGGCACATCCAGGTTCTTTGTGTTATGCTAGAGACTGCCATTCTCTCTTCTCCACCATTTCAGCAAAAGGGGAGATAATATTCTTGAATCCTCTTTTCTCTATGAAGCCCCTGTTTTTCAAAATTCCTTCCATTAGAGCCACTGCACTCTCTGAAATAAAGTTCTCTACTCTGTTTTTCCTTTGTTCTTCGCCAGCTTCATCAGCTCCTCTTTTTCTTTTTCTTGGTTCATCTACCGTCTTATGATTCTCTTCCTTGTCCTCATTACTTTCCTCAACTTTCCTAGTTGTTGCTCCAAAACCTTGCTCTGTTTGATTCTCCAGCTCAGTGTACTCGTCCATGACTTCGTGGAGGTTTGGAATCAGGATGGTAGGATCAGACATGGTAATGTTAGGGTTTATGAACTTTAGGGTTTTTAGGGAGTGAGATGAGA